>LBNU01001813.1:7287-26422 GCA_014162995.1 Artemisia annua | reverse complement strand
AATCCATCACCTTCTTCTTTGGCTTAGGTGCCACTCACTGAGAATCCGCCTCACTGAATGGAAAGCTTTTCTACTTAAGCTTGTCCCAAGCATCCTGAAGATGACTCACTGAGTGACTGTTTACTCAGTGACTTGATTGTGTTGAAGGTAGTTAAACACTTAGGTTATTTTATGTTCAGTTTAAGAGAGTTTGGGAATTCAGTGACCCAACAGATACTCCTCGCGCAAAGCGTCCCCGAATTGGGCCGACGAAGCAGATCCTCCGGTACTCGTACCCCCGGTGCTTGTCGTTGTCTCGGATCTTTGTTTCTTCGAAGCTTGCTTTTTTCCCATCGGCCGTGGATGTGCATCACGACCAAACAATGCCTCGTTTGTTTGGCTTGGGACATCACCGGTTAAATCAACCGTGTCCGGTGCGTCCCATTTCTTATGTTTACGCAAAACAGACCAAGCTTCCTCGTTACCAAACGGCGAGTTTTTGTGGTCGTTACGATACATATCTTTGGCACGTGTGAGGAAATCCATTTCATTTTCCCCACTTTTTTGATCACGTTCGGCACGTTTGAAACACGCGTTGAACTTTCCGCAATCACTGTTCAACGTTCGCCACTTTGATTGTATCATATCTTTGCCGCGTTTATGAGGATTGTGTTTATTGAACTCATTTTCTTAACAAAACAAGCCACTTAACGCAGCGTTATGTGGGTAACGTCCCACACTCCCACGTTAACGCCACATTAACGCAGGAGAATGCAGTGGGTAACGCGAGCTTAACGTGCGTTATGGGCTCCTTAACGCCTAACGCACGTTACTATTATTCATGCTCTAAATATTACAATACATACATTTGTTAAGTGTGAATTTGATTATTCTAAAATTTGAAGTGCAGTTATTGTTTTACTTTCTCATATATCTTAGTGTAAATACACGTTATCATCTTGATATACATTCATAAATACGAATAATTTAACAGAGTTTTAGTATTTTATAAAAAGCGTGTAAAATTCTATGTGTACAAATAACCTATTTGTCATAATGGCGAAACCGCAAAACCCTTGCGTATAAGTTGAACTCCATGTTTTTTAACAAACACCCCAAGTAACGCAAATTAGTATGATCATGTACAATTTATAACAAATTGCTCTAAAAATTATGGTCGCCTTAAAAAAGTGGATGAAAAACACAATTCAGTGAATTCACACACGAATTCACACACTGTAATTTCAATTTTATTACCTGACTTAAACTTTAGATCTTTGTTGGGTATTAGTGAGAACATTTAGTTGTGATGAAGATAAGTGTGGTTTTCGATGATACTTAGTCATAGGTATAAGGGCTAATGGTTTGAAAAGTCATCCAACTTGTCACTTTTTACTATTATAAACGCTCAACTTTAAATAAATTTATTAAATATATGAACCCGTTAATTATTCCTATTGTATGCATCATTAGAAGATATTCATTAACATAATTCATGAGTCTCTCACATAAGGTACATAAGGGCATTTGAGTCTTTTTGCTCATCCTTATCTTCTACATCTCTTCATCTTCAACCAAAAATATTAAATCTAAACCTACCGAAAACACTAGAATCTAAATCCACTAATCAACAATCCTCGAATACCAAACAATCCTCGTTCGCTGAAACTGAACCAATAACCATGAATCTTTTTATATAATAAAACAAAACCTCTAGTGGGTACTTTTTCATTTTAAAAAAAAAAGAATATTTCCTGTAATATTTTAATTATTATTTTTTTAATTTATAAATTTTTAAATTCATTTTCTTGATATACTATACAAGGAGAAGATAAATACAAAAAATATAGATAAGATGCAACTAACAATAGGATTAAACTTTTTAAATGATTATCTTTAATTATAAAAAACTACAATTAAAAATCATAAATCAAACAAAATAAAAATTAAATTATTAGTTTTTTAATAAATAAAAATATATCATTCAAAAGTTTTTTAAAAAAAAACCGCGCGTGCGCAGGTATTATAACTAGTTTACAACTAACCAATAACCTTGAATTTTTTGTCACCGAAAACCATATATGGACGTATATAATTCTTGTATAGTTTGTAAAACTGAACCACTAACTACTCCTATTTCAGGGTCATATTAAAAAGTCTCATGCTGGTAGGTTCTTACACGAGGACATGTAATTTTACCTACTTTTAACAATTGATGTTACGTTGTTTTGTGGTTCTAGACTACTTCTAGTGTTATCTGCATACGGGGACACAATACATCTGAGAAAAGGAATTTATCATGGTGCTTGTAATTATTTGGTCAAACCCGTACGAGAGAAGGAGCTAACGCTTATCTGGCAACACTTACCTCACATAATTTTACGAAACTTGTGAGAGAGAATAGTCCCTTACATCGAGTCAAATCTGCCTAATTGAATGGGGTTTATGGACCTTCACACAAAGAAACGCTTTCGGCTCCAGCAACAGCTATCCGTGGTTCTTGCTTATTTCCAACCATGTGACAGCCATCGAAGCATATTAGCCTACAAATACCAAGAACATTTTGGGAATCGGGTTGATGATGAAGGTTAAGTTCGTAATAATGTTTTGGATATTGATGATAGAGGAAGCTTAGGTTAATGTTTAAGTTTATGTTTTGAATAATTAATCTGCGAATTATAAGTTTATGTGTTTTTCCTTAAATTTTTTTGGGTTAATTTTCAATTGATTGATTTTGAGGTTGTTTTTGGGGTTTCTTGTTGCAATTTCTATCTGGGTACATGGGTGTTGTTTCTTGATTGAATATCATACTAGATATTTTTCTTTATGGGGTAAGGAATGGAAACAAATTCAACGATGTGGGTGTTGTTTNGGTCATATTAAAAAGTCTCATGCTGGTAGGTTCTTACACGAGGACATGTAATTTTACCTACTTTTAACAATTGATGTTACGTTGTTTTGTGGTTCTAGACTACTTCTAGTGTTATCTGCATACGGGGACACAATACATCTGAGAAAAGGAATTTATCATGGTGCTTGTAATTATTTGGTCAAACCCGTACGAGAGAAGGAACTAAGGCTTATCTGGCAACACTTACTTCACCTAATTTTACAAAACTTGTGAGAAAGAATAGTCCCTTGCGTTGAGTCAAATCGGCCTAATTGAATGGGGATTATGTACATTCACACAAAGAAACGCCTTCGGCTCCAACAACAGCTATCCGTGGTTCTTGCTTATTTCCAGCCATGTGACAGCCATCGAAGCATATTAGCCTACAAGGACCAAGAACATTTTGGGAATTAGGTTGATGATGAAGGTTAAGTTCGTGTGAATGTTTTAGACATTGATGGTAGAGGAAGCTTAGGTTTATGTTTAAGTTTATGTTTTGAATAATTAATCTGCGAATTATAAGTTTATGTGTTTTTCCTTAAATTTTTTTGGGTTAATTTTCAATTGATTGATTTTGAGGTTGTTTTGGGGTTTCTTGTTGCAATTTCTATCTGGGTACATGGGTGTTGTTTCTTGATTGAATATCATACTAGATATTTTTCTTTATGGGGTAAGGAATGGAAACAAATTCAACGATGTGGGTGTTGTTTAAGTTTTAGATTGCTGAAGAAGATTACATGAATTTGTGGGTTTAGATTTAGTGTTTTTTAGTAGGTTCGAATCTTGTGTTCTTAGTTAAGGATGAAGATGAAGAGAGGTAGAAGACGAACAGTAAAGAGACTCAAATGCCTTTATGTGAAAGTCTTATAGAGAAATTATGTTAATTAAATTGCGCCATATCAATGATGCATACGATACTAGTAATTAATGAATTCATATAATTAATAGTAAAATTAAAATTTGAGTACTAACAATAGTAAAAAGTGACAAGTTGTATGTCACTATGTCTTTTTAGACAATTCACCCTAGATTTAAATTTCTTTTATATTTCCTTTTCTCAAAACATGCATACAATTATCACAAGTTAAGTCATTTCATCATTGTTGATTGATTACAATTGATTTTATGAGTCATAAGACTCATTTTATAGCAAAAAGTGTTGCCACATTAACATTTTTCTCATATAATTCAGAACCTATAACTTAACCCAAAAGCACAATCCTTCCACCACTCAAGTTAAAGGGCACCCCTGATCCACACATAACCCAATAAAACACAAATACAAAAATGCATTATAGCACGTATGGTAGATTTGGCGCGAGGTGTTATGGCTTGGGGTGTGTGGAGTGGAGCCATAAGGCTCGCGTTAAAGGGCATCAGCCAACCCCATAACGCTCGACACCTTATGCTCTTAATTTCCTAATTATATTTTAAAATATGTTAACTTCTTAGAGGGAAGAGTGTGGTGGCGCCGGTGGCTCGCCATTCTGACATGGCACACCAAACGTCATCGTCATTTGCTCGTTACCATACAGGAGGAATACTCCGCCATTTCATATGTGACTAAACTCACATTCGCCAATTTGTGATGTGTATGTTTTTGTTTTTTTAGCCGTTGAGTATAGTATAACGGTAAAAAATTCATTTTTTTATCCCACATATATAAATACTACCCATTTTCACACAACAATCTTAATTATCTCTACCAAAAATTATGTCTTGTTCATTTCTACATACCGTCGATGAAATCAAAGCTAGAAACTAATTGATGGGAATACCATTCGTCAGCAAGCGATTATCGACTTAGCTGAGCAGTTTAACAACGCATACACAGCTACAGATGATCTCAGGAAAGCAAATACAGAAGAATCTTGAAAATATTAAGAGATTCATAATGATTTGTAAAAATTGGCGAGCAAAATACAAGATAACATTAGTGTCAAAGTTGGTTGGATGCATAAAGGAAACAAATAGAACGATTATGTTTTAGTTTCATATTATTTTTTAAAATTTTGTATTGTAATTTGTAATTTTATTTAAATGAATAAAAATTTAATTTGTTTGATTTCGTACATGTATATCTATGCAACGAATACATATAATTATATTTTTCCCCTATAAATACCACTTACCCCCATTCTTTTTTTTTCACACAACTTCTTTTTAAACTCTCTCAACTACCATCTTAAAAAACATGGACACGGAACCAAATAATGTGAGACTAATCCTTATGAAACTACGGGAAGAATTTGATGTTGAGGCCGCAATGGTAGAGTAAATGTTGAACTTGATGTATCGCTTTGCAATCCGTAGGCCTATCTGCAAACTCTTGAATGGTTGACAGGCACAAACATGCGAAATGTAAATAACATGATGTTGGCTAGGAGCAAATTGCTTCGAAGCATAGCTGAGAAGCAAGAATTCATTAACAATTACAAAGAAATGTAAAAGCTCGAAGCATGTTCACTTTCTTGTAATGCATTTTAATTTTCGTATTTTTTTAATGTTCGTATTGTAATATGTATTTTTTTAAATGAATGAAAATTTAGTTTGTTTGAAAAAATAAAGAAATAAAATAAATGGTGGAGCCCAGAAACTAGCAAATGGCATGCTTGAGCCATTGCAGAGAAGGTATTATTCGTGTGTGAATGTGAAATGCCGATGTGACGCTGATTTGGCAAAACTACATGTCAAACGGCATGCCACGATACCCTTCCCTCTCTAAGAGCTAACTTCTTAGAGGGAAGGAAGGATCATCATTTCGATTCTAGTTAGATTCTTGTTGGTCAAACATATATAGTTTACTAGTTTGTATATGATGTAAGACCAATACAATTTATTGTCATTTGGAATTCTAGGAGGAAACGGAAGGATCATCATTTCGCAGTTGACGAATATAATGTTGAATTGGAGTGGAAGATGAAGACGCTTGCGAAGTGGAACAAGAACACGAAGCAAGTGGCTTAGCACATGATGATAGAATGTAGAAATTGACAAAAAATTGTCGGTCTTGATTTTAATTCATTAGAGATATCTCCATGATTATAGTGGGGTTTTTTTTAACGTTAATTGGACTAAGTGGCATATAATTAAAAAGAGTATGGATATGAATCGGAATATGATAAGTTTGCATATACAATTGGGTAAAAGCTACAAAATACCATCGTACTTTCCAAAATGTACCAAGTTGAACCATGTACTTTTTTATTGCTTACTTGACCAACGAACTTTCAAATTTTTATTCGACTTGAACCATATCTTTTCTAATTATAATTCTAGTTAGATTCTTGTTGGTCAAACATATATAGTTTACTAGTTTGTATATGATGTAAGACCAATACAATTTATTGTCATTTGGAATTCTAGGAGGAAACGGAAGGATCATCATTTCGCAGTTGACGAATATAATGTTGAATTGGAGTGGAAGATGAAGACGCTTGCGAAGTGGAACAAGAACACGAAGCTAGTGGCTTAGCACATGATGATAGAATGTAGAAATTGACAAAAAATTGTCGGTCTTGATTTTAATTCATTAGAGATATCTCCATGATTATAGTGGGGTTTTTTTTAACGTTAATTGGACTAAGTGGCATATAATTAAAAAGAGTATGGATATGAATCGGAATATGATAAGTTTGCATATACAATTCTATATTCCATTACAATTCTATATTACAAATTTCATACGGGGACTAAAAGCCCATAGTACTCTATCACATGAATAATACCAAGCTAAAGGTTGATAGAAAAGATAAATTCTTGCAATTATTTAGATAACTAGACATGCAAGTTATTGCATTGAACAAATCTACCCAAAATTATAGAAACAGGAGCCCTATCTATAGATATATCCTCTATATGCTGGAGTCCAGTAATCTGATCCGTTGTTTTCATGGTACACTTGAGGAGTACGCGATAAGGGAACCAAACACAGACCTCTAGTCTTAAGATCAAGATTCATATCTCCTCTATCTTTTGTTTCCAGTCGCACCCATGGGTCCTGAAATCCGAAGCAACAAATATGTTTCAGCTTCCGATTTTAATTATATATTTTTTGAGCTAACGATTTTAATTATATTTGCTAATAGAGTTTTTTTTGTAAGTCTAAGCCTAAGGCTCACCTTGATGATATTGGTCTTCATGTATGGATTGCTCAATAACTGAAAAATGGAATATAATGTGTATCAGTACATGCTTTTTCTATACATAATGGATTAGCACATTGATGTAGAGTGATGTCATTACCTGTACTTGCTCTTGTAGACACTTGATATAACAAATCGCTTCCCCTAATACCGAAGCTGTATCTGTCTGAAAAATTAACAAATGTTATAATTCTTTTCATAGCAAAAGAAGAAATATAAGACGATCAAGTTTCATATGTTCTTGAGTACCTTGCCGAACGGTGACACAATTTGTTGAAGGGCTGTAATTTTCTCCCCGAGCTTTGCTTTAGGAAGCTGAGCCTTTATAGATTTAGAGAAAGAAATATATATACTTAGTATCTATAGTAAAACATAAATATTGGAGGTAAATTTGAGTTTCTACCTTAGTTGATGAGACTGTAGAAGTCTCAAGCTTAGGTTTTTTGAGTGACCCAGATTGGTCCTCTGATTTCTTTCTCTTCCCTTCATTAGCAATTCCATTTCCTCTTTCATTACTTTTAGTTGGTGTGTTGCCTCTTGGCCTTATTGGCTGCAATTTTTGTGATGAAACATTAAAAAAATAATAATAAAAATAAAAAAATGGTTACGTATCATATACGTTTAGTTGTCAGTGTGACCATAGGTGTGTTTGAGTTGGTTTATCTACTTATTGCATTTTTAAAAGGTAGAGTTTCGATTATTTTCAAGTGTCATAAACCGTATCGGATAACCATTCTTGAGACTATTTATTTAAAAGAGATTATTTCAAAAAGCAATCAGCAGATGCACAATTTTAATCGGCAATTTCAAACACCCCTATACTCAAAACGGCGTCATTAAGTTTTTTCCTGATTTTTCAAGGTTATGATAGATTAGTTACATGGTAAATGTTGCTGCATAAATGAAAGACATAACCTTGCACCTTACGGATAAAACATGGGTATTAACTTTGTAATGGTTACGGATAAAACATAAGTCATTAGTGTTTACTTTTTAGTTACAATTTAATCAACAGTTTGATCAGCATATATATCATGAGGTTATATTACTATTTTATGCGATATCAACTATATATATACAATTTAGATGTATCTATTTTGATCAAATGGCTGCCTGATGTATGATTGGAGGGAGAGATCAAGATGGGATCTTACCTGAAAAGAGTTATGGATGCCTTGCTTCATTCTGTCTGGTAGATTCATGGTACTCATCATGGGTTTATTAAACACGTTACTCTCAAGATCCAATACTGGTTTGTTTAAGAAGCTACCGTAACCAACCAAATCCAGAAAAGCCCTTCCATTCGTACACTCCATATCCGACGACATACCATTGTCATAATACTTGTTACTATCTTCTAAAACAACGTCGTTAGTCCCGGCTTGATATTCACTTGCATGACAACTTAACCCTCTCCTAAATATCCCCTCACGATGAACATCACTCTCCATGCGTTCACTTTTTATTGCTGTGAATTGACCATTATATTGATCAGGCTGTGGGCTTATTACAACATCTTGTGAAATCTTGTTTTGGTATAAACCGTTGTTGACACCATTAAAATTCTTTTGGAACTGGTTAGGATGTGTTGAACTTAAAAAGTCCCATCCATTGTCGATTTTCTTCAAATAATCACACGCTGGTTCAAACATTTGAGATGATGTGTTTTGCAGCTCCCCGGTAGTTCCCACACCTCTACATATGCATTAATTTGTTCATTATTACCACAACACAACTTTAGGTAAACGTTAAACTTCAAATCAATATACTTATATATATTTAAAAATATGAATGAACATAAAATATTTTTGGATGTTAGGTTCTATTAAAATAAAGTAGAAGAATGGAAAGAACAAAAGGAATCCACTAAAAAAAAACCTTTTCTCACAATCAAGGGTTTATCATTGCCAGGTCGCAATTATTGAATAAAGTATACAAGATTACTACGATCAGACTTATCATTGTTTTCTGTACTACACAGAATTATGTTGTATCTAGCTCCTTGCTAGCCTTTGGAGTTTATTTTTTACAAAAGAAATAGTTGTTTTTTGTCGTTAAATGTGTTTTAAGCATGGGTGTTAAATACATACTAATTTGATGTATTAACTTACAGTAAAACTTGGTTCCATAAATGATGATTATCGGAAACTGCCTCTCCATAAGGATCGTTGGTGGAAGCTTTCTCTACAAGCCGTCGAGAGGATTCCATGCTGAGCCCAGAGTTGTTTGAAGCATTCGTTGTAAAAGAAGTAGAGATAGAAACGTCTTCTTCACCATTAGAGCAATTGGAGTTAGGGGTTTGTGAGTTATTGCACAGATTATTACTTGCATAATTAGCACCACCAGTCCATGAACAAAGCGAACTCGCATGAACATCTGGCCACCACTTTGCGGTTGAAGAAGAGTTTTGATTGCATTGTTCAGCCATTATAAACTTATACATTAAGCTCTGAAACTTATGTTGATTAGGGGATGGGGGTGGGGTATTTGGAATATAAAGGCAGGACAATTTATTGAGTGTTGTAGGTCTATTTGAATTAATCATCTTTATGTGTAGTGCACAGTGTATACACTAAAATATGCAGCCTTGTTCTTCCACTTAGATGGTGGACAATTATTATATACCAATGCCTGGGCCAGCATGAATTTGTAGTGTAAGCAAGTCTTTTATCTAATTTAAATTAATTATTCTAAAAATCTAATATTGCACTTCTATTCGAATTTCGCTATCCCAGTGGATCGTATCTGTCGTGAATTATAGGATACCGAAAGCAAAAAGTATTTTGTTTTTGAAGGCTAATATCATTATACATTGTAATTGTTACTGTATTCTTCTGTATCCTAAAAGGCTTCAATATTATACTAATTTGATTCGTAGAATCCTTGTGTGTCCTATAATGGATTTGACACCTCTAAGTTTTAATCCACGTGATGGAACCACAGGCGTCTATACTGGGATCATTTTAGGGTATAGGTCTAACCATCTCAATTTTCAAGTCCCAGTTTCTGGCATGCTATAGTGATTTAAGTCTTTCGACGGCGTATATAAGGGCTAAAGCAAAGATTACAAAAGCTTATATTAGTTACATGAAGCTCCATATACTATATCTGTCAAATGCCATATCACTTAATATTTACATACTCACATGAGACTTTTAAGTGGCTGATATTTGTTTTGACATCTTCTTAATAAGGACCAAAGGCAGTTTATGGATACAATCACTGAATGATGAATCACATATTAAGATATCATTATAAAAAAATTATTAGCCACATAAAGCGTCATGAAAATAGTAGAAACTTTACACTATATTCCAACCATTTCTATGATGAATGGCAAAGTGGTCTTGCTGGTTTACTTTGTTCAACTTTTCATAATCAAAACAAATTTTCCTACACGTAAAGCGGACATATATATAGATCATTTCACCTTTTTTGTTCTTGATAAGTTTGATGCATAGGATTTCTTATCAGGCTGATCTGATGCAAAGATTATCTGAAGTAGTAATAATTGTATATATATAGTTTCAACATTTACACATTTGACTTCATCTTTGTCAATATCTCTTATATGTTGCTAGTACCTAGTGGCTGGATCCAGAAATCTTAGAGGGTATTCAATTAGTCTTGATCAACTCTCAAAAACAAATATGATTTTTTTACACTACGGATAATGTTCAAATGGTATTCACGTGCATGCCCTCATCCTCAAGTATACGTCCACGCCTACTAGTACCTACGTATATAGCTAACTAGCTTATAGACCCGTGGTAACCCACGGGTTTTTAGATGAGCTTGTGCAAAAAGAACAATTAGTGTCTATACACAAAGTAAGAAAAAACCATAAAGTATAAACGATGAATGATTTATTCGAAATGAATATTGGTGATATAAGTCATTGATAATATAGAAAACAAATGCTTGTAACTATAATATAATAAACGACCATCCAAATGTTCTTCAATCTTGATAATGTAGATGAACATAAAATCTTGACAATCTTGTTAAGGCAATGAGCATTTGTTGATAACCTAATAAGTATAAGAAGAAAGTGTAAGTAAAACATTTTGTGTGGTCCGATAGTATATGTAAAATAGAAAATAAAATTTAAAGAATTAACATAATATCTAAACTTGGTACATACCTCTCAATACGTGATCATAGACCGTAAAGAACTTCTTTGTAAACTACATTTGTAGTAGTGTTTAATAAATTGTCATCCTGATCCGAAATAACAACTTTCAAACCTTTCTTGCTTTTGACGCGAGAAAGAGCCACGTATAACTGACCATGTGTGAAAACAGGTCGTGGTAGGTACAAACCAACTTTATCGTCATAGCAAAGGAAACTGATACGGGAAATTGTTTGCGCACGATCTTGAGAGGTAAACGTTTATCCGAAGGAGTAATTCTCAATCTTGGTAGAATGACCGTCTTTCCAAAATGTGTACCGTTAATTATTTGGGCTTGAATTGAAGTTCTTGTTAATTTAGTGACTTGAAGCCTTGTCCCATTACATAATCCTTGTGACTGATTAAGGTTTCTAAGCAACATTATTGGGACACCCACTTTCAATGCAAGCCTATGATTTGGAACACCTGAGAATTTTAATCCGTTTATAAACTCTGGTGAGAAAACGGACTGATCTATAGCACCACCACGGTCAGTTTTGTCTATGCTGTCACAGCTAAGATAAACCATTTCCTCACCAGGAAAAGTTTTGAGCAAATGATCGTTAATTGTATCAACAACTTCATTTGTCGGAGCAAGAATGGCTTTTTCTTGGAAGTAAGACGGATCAGATATGTTATGCAAAAGATTTGGGTAAGTGAAATCAATAACAGATTGCACCGGATCATCAATTTGACCTATCAAAATATCTTCGGGTATATCAATCGAAACCTCCCCGTCGTGTGCTAGCTCCTCCAATATCTCCGTCCCCTACTTTCAATATCCAATCCGCAAATTCCTTTATCTCATCTACTTCTTCGGGCCGTGATCCAACAGTTAGGCGCATGTTTGCGGTTAATTTTAATACTGTGCAGTGGTCCCACAAGTACGATTGTTTTAAAGATGCACCGTAAAACTTTTTGCAAGTCACAATTCTCCCCGTAATCGTAAAACTTGTTGCAAGTCACAATTCTCCCCCCGTGGTGAATGCATATGTCAATGGTAGGAGGAGCAACACACCATTCACTGTCAGTTTCAAAAATGTATAAATGAGATTACATGAATGTAAACATGACAAACGTCTATTTGTGTACATGTGAACTTACTTGAAAGCCCGAACTCTGCGGTTACCATTGTTGAATCGTAGAGGCATTCTAGTATGATTCGACAGTTTGGGATTTTTACAATGTGAACTTGTGATTATGTGATGATCAAGTTTAAATTTATAAGAAAGTGTTGGAGATTATTAAATTTAGAAACGATTTAAAAATCATAACTGTTTACAAACATTTTTAGAAAGTATTTGAAAGTATTAATAGACATAAGAGAGTGATGCTATTGTTTCGGTTTTAAAAATGTTAATGACATCTAGTATGATTCGACAGTTTGGGATTTTTAGAAACATTCCTAAGATAGGCATAAACATAATTAATAAATTTAATTTCATTAAAAGTAACACAAACGGATTCTAGAGTAAAAATTTGGAAATGTTACAAACAATACATTTTCATTTAAGCATAAAATTACAACGATGTGTCAAAGAAAACAATGGTACAAACACAAACTGATGAATAACAGCTGCAATGAGTAAGAGGTCAACCTATCATTACATACAAAAATTGACTCTCTTGTTGAACTATTTTCTTCTTCATAGGCCAACACGGTCTTTTCAACTTCATCAGCCTTCCGCTTTTCTTGAGCAATGGTGCCAGAAGGCGATTTATCAATGTCCGCATTACCATTCTTCAACACATTCTGCGGCGTTGTGTTTTCATCGGTCTGTGGCTCCAAATCCTGTAAATAATAAGAATACATGGTTCAATGATCTTAGAGTATAAACACAATATAATTAATTTTCGAAAATAGCATGATTATTAACTAATACTATTTAATATTTAAGAATGCTTACAAATGGCA
Organism: Artemisia annua; assembly: GCA_014162995.1. Classification (NCBI taxonomy): domain Eukaryota; kingdom Viridiplantae; phylum Streptophyta; class Magnoliopsida; order Asterales; family Asteraceae; genus Artemisia; species Artemisia annua. The sequence goes on along the minus strand of LBNU01001813.1, from coordinate 13,322 downwards.
TACGCAATGAGTGAGAGGTCAACCTCTCATTACATACAAAAACTGACTCTCTTGTTGAACTATTTTATTCTTCATAGGCCAACACGGTCTTTTCAACTTCATCAGCCTTCAGCTTTTCTTGAGCAATGGTGCCAGAAGGCGATTTATCAATGTCCGCATTACCATTCTTCAACACATTCTGCGGCGTTGTGTTTTCATCGGTCTGTGGCTCCAAATCCTGTAAATAATAAGAATACATGGTTCAATGATATTAGAGTATAAACACAATATAATTAATTTTCAAAAATAGCATGATTATTAACTAATGGTATTTAATATTTAAGAATACTTACAAATGGCGTCACATCAGCAACCTTAGAGCTAGTAGCTTCATTTTCGGCATATCATCCAAAAACCATGTAACAGTAACCTGCAGATTAGAAACCAAACACAAAACATGTACACTATTGCAATTGTATTCAAATAACATGAATTCATGTTAAAAACACTTTAAAGGAATAAGTAAAAAACAAAAAACATTATAACAAAACTCAAAATACAAAATTGTTCAACCATGCATCAATGGTGGATTATTCCAAATAGCAAAAAAGTTCAAACGACCTCGCAAATGCGAGCCAACAAAATCCAAAACAAATAACAAACACACAAAATGTTTTTAGCAAGTAAATGCATCCACATTTACTGAATAATACTTAAGAAAAGTTTTAATTCATGTCACGCCACGTTCAAGGTTTCTCAACTTTAATTTCCTTGTCCAGAACAAACTTATTCTTTTTGGTTGAACTATTTTCTTCTTCATAGGCCAACACGGTCTTTTCAACTTCATCAGCCTTCCGCTTTTCTTGAGAAATGGTTCCAGAAGGCGATTTATCAATGTCCGCATTACCATTCTTTGACACATTCTGCGGCGTTGTGTTTTCATCGGTCTGTGACTCCAAATCCTGTAAAAAATAAGAATACATGGTTCAATGATCTTAGAATCTAAACACAATATAAATTTTCGAAAATAGCATGATTATCAACTAATGGTATTTAATATTTAAGAATACTTACGAATGGAGTCACATCAGCAGCCTTAGAGCTAGTAGCTTCATTTTCAGGCTGTCAAGTTTAGTATAATTACAAACGGGTTACATAATTAAGAACAAAAATCAGTACTCTAATTCATGCAGTGGAGATATGTGTTTAAAAATTACCTTTAACGGTGTAGCATGTTCACATACAGATTTGATGATATCAGGATCATTAGACAATCGCAAAACATTGAAGACAGGCATTACCTTCTCCTTGTTCTTGCCATCAATTGACACCTTCAACACAAATTTCTTGTCTACCATTTCCAAAATCTCTGCTGGAAAAGCGCCATCACCCTACGTTTCAGCGGATAAATGATTATTACAAAGTACATTAGACACATTTGAATGAAAATTGAAAACTATTGTAAATAATTAATACCTTGCCATATTTATCCACCAACTGGTATGCTGTGACATTATTAAGAATAGCCTGGACTTCATCATTGAAGAGTGAAACTGATACGGTTCCAGTTTCATCTTGAACCCTCACCTGCAGTCGGAACCTAAACACCAAGATTATAAAAAATAATTACGATACATCAACAATCATTTTTCGTTGTTTCTTTCAAAATTTATAAGTCAGTTAAAGGGACGTATTCAACTCACTGAGTTTTGATGGATGTGACAGTAGATAAACATTTTGAGCACCACCATTCATTAGCCCCTGCAGTTGGGGTTTGCTTTGTATCAGATTCCAAGTCCACGATATCAGAAGACTTCACTACCTTCTTTCTGCATGAACGGCATCCAAGATACCACCATCCTTCCTCCTCCTGAATTGCACAGATAGTTCCGACAATAATGGAAGGAACACCCTGCAGCATTGGATAACATTGTTATGTGCGGTAACTAAACTACTAAATGTATATCTTTAGGAAATGATACAAAGGTTAGGATGAAAGATTTATCAGAAGTTTGTTTTTTCAAGATCATGATAATTTTGTTGCATCCGTATATAATAGTAGCTAAATGCATATTATGATTTGTGTTTCTGGATTTATTACCTGCTCGACATCTAGTAGCTCTGCAATATTTTTCAAAGGAAATTTTGTGACGAAATCATCCTTCGTCGAGTTCTTTGATGCAGTGGAGATTCTGGATGCGGTATGTTCCGACTCGGCAGGTCCTTCAACAGCGACCAAACTACAATTCATACACAGCTTGTGATTAATGGATGGTTTACAAAGTTATGAACATAGAAAAAGACGCCAAATAATCAAGTAAATGCAGATAACGTTTAAAAATTTCTTGATAAGAACCTTTGCCTAAAAGCCTCAACTTCTGGAAATTCAGCAGTGTCAATAGTTTTGTTCCCATTAAAGAGAAACAACTTTGTGCCATGAAATCCATTCTGGATGCACATTTTTGCTGTGTATGAAGAGACAGTGAAATTCGAACCGTGGTTAACCGCTACACATAAAAATTTTAAACGAAATGTCATAACTAAATTGAAAATGTAGGCGACATTACCATCCCATATTTTTGTCATTGCCAATTGCACCACCACAATGATCTTTCCGTGATCAGAACACTTGTTCAAAAAATCCGAGAATTGTTGAGCATACACACCCCACAAGGTACACCTGAGCTCAGTTCCCCTAAAAAACATTATAGAAGTAATGTAAAAACTCACATTTACATTTAATTGCTTTATATAAGAAATTAAACAGATGATATCAGAATGACATACTCAGCATCAATAAGAGTAAGTGGCTTTTTCTTCCCAGCCCTTCCGTTCTTGTCATAATTATCAAGGTCTTCACATGCAATGACACGGCCTATTACATCTGCATAATGATTGTAATCAAAACATGTTACAATTTTGGTTTTAAACACATGTAGCAAAGAAATCAATTTTAAAATACAATACAAAAGAATATACATACCAAACTGTCCATCTTCCTCTTTTTTCAACTCAACAATGGATTTGAATGGTCGGAAGACAAACCCATGTTTTGATCCGGTGAAATCTAAGCATTTTGCACAGTCAGTGTTCGAGAGGATACTAAGGCGAAGAGGGTTAGTAACTATACGAAATTTCGGTTGAATTTCGCCTAGACTGTATCGTTGAAGTGTGACAGCATTGCCCTCCCGTAATCGATCTTTGAATTGATTCACCAAAGCCATCCTCACCGTGGCTTGCATTCTTGTATTCTGAAAAACAAAATGTATTATAATATGTAAGGCAAAATCCAATACTTGGGTGATAAAAGCTGCTGTAACGTTGTAAAGTAAAATTTTTGAATGACGACTGCTCTTTCATCAATCCACGATATCTCCATTTTATCACTTGTGGAAGTTTAAAAAGAGGTTGCATCCAAGTGCTTAGATGCGAACGTCGTAACCTTACATGTCCTTTAAACGGAGACAAATCATGGATATACCCGGAAACAAATGAAGACATTGTTGGGGGTATGTGATAATTGATGCAGAGAAGAGAGTAATTGTGACTGTGTACATTTAGCACCCACCGCCATCCTCAATTTATAGAAATCACAAATTCTAAAATTAGGGAAAAGATTATCATATATCGATGTTGAATACATTGATTTAGCTTCCAAATACAATAAATTTAAAAGTCAATAACAATTCTTTGCACCCATATTTTGTTGCACCCTATTATATATATGTTATATATATATATATATATATATTAATAGATTATATTATTGGTCAATAATCAAATAATCCAATATATAAGCAAATTAACAAAACAACATCTAATTCATAATCATTTTTAACTCAAATACCCTAAAATCCAGTTTTTCCCCAAATTTTTTATGTATATATATATTATATACTCTCATATATTAATCTATTATTAATTGTCAATATAAAAGATAATTTAAAAAAACAAACTTTGAAACAATGATTAAGAAAAATCAAAAAAATTTACAATAATTAAAGCAAGTGAACCTAAACGCTTTCGTATGTTGCTGCAATTAGTCCAAGATATAGAATTGACAGGACACAAATCAGCAATTTATTTCTGGAAACGATCTGTAACCAGCTTGAATAATTGATACACGCTTTGAATATCTTAATCGGCATTCGAATATTTGAGTTGTAACCAGGCTGGGCTCGTTGGTTTGAATCTTAAAAGACGTATTGAAATAATATGTATGTTGTACTCTTAGAGCCTAAAATATGGTAATATTTAACCAAATATTAATTTAGTTTTTATATGCTCCAAAGCTTAGGAGTGGTGGTACAAAATCCATTTATTAATATAATCATAAGATTAATTTGGAATTCAAATAAGCAACATTCAACCATTGAAGGAACCAAATAAAACAAATCCCATTAATCATTGATTATATACCACACGTACTGGACCCTTCTTCCCCAATGCAGTTAGGTCGAATTATATATATTTATATATTATATATATGACCGTACCTTTACTGATTTATCCCAGCCTGTTTTATTTCACACTTTTTATAAAGTTTCAAATATAAATACATTTTAACAACCTTTTAAATAAAAATTGCTGAATGGAATTGACAGTTAGCCTTTAGTTTAGTTGAGAATGACGAGTTAGATAAAACGGATGGTGTCTTATCGGCTTACGACTAAAGACTAAATAAACAAGCACTAACCTTTACCAATTTTTTTAAAATATATTATCCATCAGTAAACTTTGCATATATTAACATTGCCGAGTATTTGTTAGCCTTCAAGCANCCGTTGCACGTTCTTGCGTTAACTCCACGTTAACGTGTCGCGTTAAGTGGCTAACGCCACGTTAAGCTGCCATGTTTGTAGAAAAAAGAAAAAAAAAATCAGTTTACCCCCCTAAATGAAGGAGTGTTTTTATAAATTGTTGTTGAGTTAAGGTTGAGTTATTGTGAGTTATTGTTGTGGGTGTTGAGTTAAAGTGTTGAGTTATTGTGTTAAAGCTGACGTGGCGCTGAGTTTGTTGGCCCAAACGTGGATCTTTATGGTCTAACAATCAAGTCACAATATACCAGAATTGAATTGAAATAAACACTAAATAACTTTTATATAACTTGTAATAATAAACTTGTCATCATATTGTTTGATACAGAAACTAATCTATTTATAAGAAGTGAAAAGGTGCGTTTGAATGGTTGTGTTGGTTCGGATGAATTGATTCGACCAACAGACATGTCGCTTCATTTTTGTAACTGCTATTTGGCAGTTATTTTGAGAGTTAACTTTTTAAAGTGGTTGACTTTGACTTCGGGTTTGACCCTCTAAATGGGTAAAATTAGTAGATTGGGATTAACCCAATATTCTCCCCCTTAATCACAATCTCTTTGTCGTAAATCTTTAACTCCAATAAGTTGTCTCATTGTTAGTAATTTGATCTTTAGTAGTGCTTGAAACTGCCAATAGGAGGGTTGGTTCTAAATCTTCTTCGATGAAATTCGTCTCTTCTTGTCTTTGATATCTTCGATTTTTTTTATGACAATGTGAGGCATAATGTCCATATTCATTGCAATTATAACATTTTACTTTGCTGAAATCTCTAGGCTTTTTAGTTGCTTCATTGTGATGTCTTCGAACATTATCGTTGTGTTTTGAAAACAATAGTTTATCTTGATCTTCAAATGCTCTTCCCTTATTAACTTTTACTCTTTCTTCGTAGGTTTTCATTCTACCAATAGCTTCGTCTAGAGTCATTGTATCTAGATCGGAGTATTGCTCTATGGATGCGACAATTTGAATGAATCTTTCAGGTACAGAATTTAGCAATTTTCGTACGAGAGTTGGTTCATCAAGTGTTGATCCAAGACTTGTCATCTTTGAAGTAATATTTGTCATCTTTGTTGTGAATGAATCGATGGTGTCATTTTTCTCCATTTGTAATATCTCAAATTCTGATTTGAGTGTTTGTAGTTTTGCCTTTTGCACTCGATCCACTCCAACATTTCTAATCTTTAATGTATCCCAAACTTCTTTTGCGCTTTTGCTATTTGCCACTTGCAATGTCAT
>LBNU01001811.1:146153-158222 GCA_014162995.1 Artemisia annua | reverse complement strand
GTACTTTGATGTTAGGCGACATCCACTTAGGTATCTCAACATTAGCGTATTCATCCCCAAAGAAATTTGTAGTCAATTGACTTGCACTAATGTTCGTTGGGTTGTCTACTCTATAGTAATATTGGGCACAATCTTCTATGGCATCCCATGCTTCTTCAGCATTTAATTCCCTAAAGTCCCCATTGGCAAAATCGTTAATGCACATTTGGTCATATGGGTTGACACGATAGTAAAAGGTTTGGGTTAGGGATGCTAAAGTGAAACTATGATGAGGGACTATTCGGAGTAAATTTTTAAAACGAGTCCATTCATCATATATGGGTTCATCTCGATATTGTTGGAACATCAAGATGTCATTAGGGTAGAATGGCTTTTGTGGTCGGTGGTATGGTGGATTCGCGTACTCCATAATGGTGAACGGAACAGTCAATGGAAAGGTTTCTACAAACAAAGACACAAAGAAAAGATAGACTACAGGAAAGCTAATAAAAAGAAAATAAAAATCTCACTAGATAGGAATCTAATGAGTAGACCCAATAAAATAAAATTTCAACCTAAGCAATAACTACTCCCCGGCAGCGGTGCCAAAAACTTGATGCGTGGTTTTGTGACCTTACAACAGGTTTTACCTCTCGAGGGATCTCAAGAGGCTTACAACCCCACCAGGCAGTGTACCTGACCGATGTAGTATAGGATAGTGGTAAGTACGGGGGATTGATCGTTCTCTCACAGGGAATAGTGTTCGTTAGGATAGAAAAGCTGCTCTAATAGGTCTAAGGGTGGAAGAAAGATTCTTTTTGTATTTTTATATTTTTTAGAAAGCAATTAAAATCTCGGTTTTTAGAGGAGGGGCGGAATTAGTTGCTAGTCAACTAACCCAAGTTTACTACTTATGCAAATTAAAATAAAATAAATATCTAAACTATTGTGGTTGTGAAAACAATATGGAGAAAATTGTGTTTACTTAGATTTCATTACTCCCTAACTATCTTTTACCGGTTAATTGATATGTGTGTTACTTGTGTGGATGAAGGGTGTATTCCTAATAACTCATGGAGTGGCATACATATCTCTCCAATTCTATGAGCTCTTATCTCGCCCTATGCCATGCACGGCACAACCATAGGGGTTGTAAACAGTGGCTCATGCGTTAAATACTACCTTAATAGCCTAGTATGCCTTGGCTACATGTTTCCCAAGACGTTCAAGCACGTTACCATAAAGGAGGTTGGCCAGTTTTCTTGAGCCTAACATTGATGGAACAATCATCCCAACAAACAACAACTCACACCAATTAACCAATAATTAATAGTTAGGTTTCATTAGATCTAAGCAAACACTAGAGAATTTAGCTACTCATGTTAATTGAAAGATAAGCAAGATAGATAGACAACCAACACATAGACATATTGATTGAATTAAAGCGAAGACTTATCTTTAATTAAGCACTAGGGTTCCAAGGGTTGGAAACCCTAAAAGTCACAGAAAATTCGTCTTTAGGGTTTGCCCTAAAATTTCTCCAAAAAGTTCCCCACTAATGAATGAAAATTAGAAAACTATATATAGATTTTACACTCTAACGGCGTCAGGTTATAAGGGCTGACGCCGTCAGCTCGCCGCCATTAGGTTTCTCGGATGGCCTAGATCCACTTCTGACGCCGTCACCTTATAAAACCTTCTGGGCCGTCACTCTTTAAAATATAACCTGACGGCCTACTTTTCCTAACACCTGACGGCGTCAAGTGTTAATTCCAAAATTTCCTTTGGCTCGTCATTTGAAAATTGGATTCCACTCTTTTGTCAAGACTTTCTGACGGCGTCACCTTGTGACTTCTGACACCGTCAGGTTGTAAATTCACCATCTTTTGAGACTTTGTCGTTTTCTTCACTTTTATGCTCCAAAAACGTCCGAATATGCATGTTTTCCAGAATTCCTCTCAAAAGTACCTAAAATGACAAAAGGAACGATTTAGGGAAATATTTGATCACATTTAAACGAATTAGGGCTTAAATGACCCCCTAAAAGCGTAACACTTTTCGTCTCATCAAGCTTCTAATAATTTATTTTATGTACTGCCATAGGCATGTTTTTCTGGCATCGATAACATTTACGGACCTAGAAATGTCATTCAATAATGGCACGGATCTTTAAATGAAGTTCGAACAGAACCTAAAAACATGTCTTTATTTTGCCATTACTTTACATGGCAACTTGTACTTCAAGGTTATATTCCTCATGGATTACTTCACATCCGAGCTCATAATGACATTTGGTGCCTGTATTTGTTGTAACATGTTAATTGAAATGTACTGGTACGATGGGTGTCAAGTTTTAATGTTCTGTCAACCATTCTGAAATGTACAAGTATAAATTCAATCAATGTACTCTGATTAGTAATCAGGTCGTTGCTTGAGGGGGAGAGTTAATGAGTTTATGTGCATTTATGTCTTGTTTGATATTCTGCCTTCTGTATATCCCGCTTGCTTGGTATTTGCTTGTTCCTAGTGTTTGCTTCGTTCTTGATTGGAAGTTATTGGTTAGTTACTTATTATGTTAAGTTCAAGGGCCAATCTTGCAAACTTAGAAAATATTAAGTACAAGGGCTGGTTATGCCAAAAAGGGAAAGGTAATAAGTATTTACTCAAGTCTAGCGGTTACCTCCCAAACGTTTTCTTTCCCTTTTTCCAAATTTCCACACCTAACCTCTCTCTCTCTCGACCTACATGCTAGATTCATCTACTGTTATGACTTATAGGTAATTAATGAACTATTGATTAAGTTTGTATCCTATTTCTTGATTATATACCTAATAGTGGCTATCTTGAATATGTTGATGTAGGGCTCGTAGTGTCAAATCCTTCACAGCGATTAGGTTAGTGGTGTGTTGATTTGGATATGTTGCTGATGCTTATGCATTGTTACACTCACTTTGTGATTGCCCATGATGCTATCTAACTGTACGATTAGAATTTTGTTGTTAATTGTGATGCATCTGTGCACTCGTTTCTTTGATGTTATGTGGGTTTGAATTGAATCTGTATTACTAGGCATTGTTCTAGCTTTGTTCTTTCATTTAAGGAAGTTGTGGTGATGGTTATTCAAGCATGTTACTGATTTGGGTCGTAAAATTCTTGATAGAGTTTACTGTGATATTCTTGGTAGCGGTTAGTCCCAATTCTTGATAGCGGTTAGCTCTGTTATTCTTGATAGTGGTTAGCCCTGTTATTCTTAATAGCGGTTAATTCTTGATAGCGTTTAGCGTGATATTAGTGGTAGCGGTTAGTCCCAATCCTCGTTAGCGGTTATCTCAGGTGCTCTTGATAGCGATTAGCTTAGTCTTGTTACTAGCGGTTACTTCTGGTTTTCTTGTGTATTTGGTAGCAGTTAACTTTGACACCCTAGATAGCGGTTAACTCTGTTAGCGGTTAACTCTGTTAGCGGTTAGCTCGAGTAGCTGTTAGCTCGGGTAGTGGTTAACTCTGACCCCCTAGATAGCGTTTAGCTCTGTTAGCGTTTAGGTCTGTCGATGAAAGTTGTCTGTATGATACATTTGGCTTGTCGTCTATCTGCATATGTCCTACATGAATCATCTGATGTCTACCTGTAGTGACGTCTGATTTCACTATATTCTGACAAGCATATCATCCTTTGCCCTTTCTTTTGTGAATCTTGATATTTGAAGATAAAATGACAGACTCTAATATTGAGGGATCATCAGCACCAACTCCGGCTTTACCCACTCGTACCGATGAAGAGATTCTACCATACAAGGATTGAGTTGCTATTGGCAAGTGTAACTGTTACATAAAGGCTGACAAATCTCAGGATCACCCAATATTCAGAATTGCTCTGGATATACTGAAACAAACAACATTCTTCCGATCATTCACCGCTTCAGCAACCATTCCATCTATATACATCCAACAATTCTGGAACACCATCAGCTATGACAGGACTGCTGGGACTTACATCTGTCAGCTTGATGAGCCTTGGGTGAAGATTACTAAAGAGACACTTGGCAGTGCACTTCAAATCATGCCTACTGGTGACAATGTCGAATACACTGCCCCACCTAATCCAGATGCTCTCAGGAACTTCGTTAATGAAGTGGGATACCCTACTGATGTCATCACATTATCCTCTGTCTCTACTTATGATATGCACCAACCTTGGAGAGCCATCATCAGTCTCATCAACCTGTGTCTAATAGGTAAAACATCTGGCTACGAAAGACTCCGAGCACCTTCACTTCAGATCCTTTGGGGGATTATCAATAGGGAGAACATTGATTTCATTGAACGAATCTGGGAAGAATTCACTCACTCTATTCATTCATTTCTTGAAGACAAAACAAAACTAGCTGCACACAAGGACAACAAGAAGAAATCTACAAAACTCCTCATACCAAGTATCAGGTTCACCAAGCTGATTATATCTAATTTCTAACGAACTCTTCGCTTTCCCTGTATAACCGGATCAGCACTTCATCAATCATCAGATGAAAGCGTTGTTGGATACCTTAAGTACATTGCAAGAGGAACTCCTCACATTATCTTCGGTATGGCTATACCTAAAACACTACTCACCCGCAGCATACTCGAAGCTCCATACTACAATGAGTATATCAAGTTGTTGACAGCAAGTTAAGACACAACAACGAGCATACAACCTAAGTCCACCATGTCTGGCAACTCCACTTCAAAGAAACGCAAAGGTAAATCTACTTCAGTGACTTCTTCAGGACGTACCAAAAAGGCTAAGCATGCCAGGGAGAGTAAGAAATCAGGCTCAAAGAAAACCAAAACAAAAGAGACTACAAGTGATGACAATCCTGAACCTGAACACACATCACATGAAGAAGCCATAATGATTCAACAGGCAGTGCAGGAGAGTCTTAAAGACACAGCTAGACTACCTGTCAAAGGTGTGAGCATCAATGAGCCTGACTCCGGGAAAGTACAACAGATTCAGCATGTCAAGGGCAAAGGCAAAGAAATTGCCACGGATGAACAGGCGGCACAAACACTGTTAAAGATCTCATCTCCAGCATCCAAATCTACTACTTCTCAATTTATTCTCAAAAGACGATCTCCAGAACCTTCTACTACCGCAACCTCTCCTGATAAGACCGTTTCACAATCACCAAGCCTTGAATCACAGGCTGAATCAAGCGCATCAGAATCTGATAAGCATGATGCAAGGGAGGAAGTTGCTGAGACTGTCATATCACAGAAAAATGAGGATTCATACCGAGTATCAAAAGATGCAACCAGCGACAAGCCCTTTCAGGAACGGGAAGTAGTGACCGAACCAACACTTGTTACTCTTCATGAAGAATTTGTGTCTAATGCTTACCCAGAAGTACAAGGGAATCTTAAGCTTAAGACCGATGATCATCATGAGCTCACGGTGGAACCTGACAGCTCAACGGGAACTTTCGCATCCTACAAGAATCTTGAAACATATGGTGACCAATTCCTGATGGATAAGCCCACTGAGACTGAGAATGATAGATCAAGTGAAGAGCAAGAGGAAGCCATCTAAATGGTTGACATCACAATTAAACAAGACACATCAACCATTCCTACCATGACAATACCGACGCCTACTGCTACCACAACGGGTCCCACTCCGGCCATCACCACACCAGCAATATCCATTTCAACCACCAAGACCTCAACATCTCCCATCACTGATGACAAACCTAAACCTGGACTGGAGGATATGCTTAATGTTATGGCTGGAAGTGTAGATGACAACACTGAAATCAATGAGAAACTGTCGAAGCATGAAGTGGTGCTCAACAATGTGGTGGAGCTTAATCTACCTCAGACTCTCAAGAACCACAGTACCAGGCTATCTAAGTTTGAAAAACTCAAAATTGATCAACAGGTATCTAATTCCATCAACGATCAAGTCGCTGAAGCTCTAGAAGCTCCTCTCAGATCACGATTCAGAGATTTACCCATTGCTGACATGAAGGTGATTTTACAAGCACGCATGTTCAAGAACAACCAATACAGAGGGCATGAAGCACACATAAGATTATATGATGCCTTAAAATCATCTATTCAGCAAGATGATGTCGAGAAACACAACAAAGACATGGAGAAAGAGTAGAAAAGGAAAAGGAAACACCAGAGTCAACCGACGCCTCCATCTGATTCACCATCTCATCCTCCACCACCACCTTCACCATCTGTGTCTTCTGGTCCAACAGGAGCATCCAAACAAGCAGGAACTCCTCATCCACAAACAATGGCACCACGTGCATCATCATCATCGAAGAAGCAACACACTGACACATCAAAGAAGTCAACATCCTCTAAACAAGCCAAGCACATCACTTATGCTGCATGGACCACCATTGACACACAGGAACAACCTCCATTGCTTCACCAATCCATGAAGATCTGGTCATAAATGAAGAATCAATCGTGGCTAATCCTGAAGCATCTTCGGACGATGATGATGATGCATCTACAACTCACATTCCACAGAAGGAACATTGGTGGAATACATTTACAAGAGATGACTCCACTGAAACTCTCTCTGTCAGTGTGACTAAAGAAGAGATGAAAATTTGGTGGAAACCAGATGTTGATCGACCACTCACTCCTGAGCCTAGGTGGTCTGTTTCTCCGTCCAATCAATTGGCCCCCGACAACAACTGGGCTAATGCCATTACCAGCAGCTTCGAACCTCCTGCTGATAACTCACTGCTGGCACAAACTAGGGATTTGGGAATGTTCATCAAGTGGTTTTATGAGAAACGAGGAATATCAGAGCTGACACAGAAAGATCTGGAAGGTCCAACATACGACATTGTCAAAGTCTTTCTCTCTGATGTGACTCATCTTCAATATCAGATGGAAGTGTGTCACAAGATGTTTAATGATCAAGTGGATGAAGGGATTACTAATTACAACGTCAGCAAACCACTCCCTTTGGGTGGATCCACAGGCCATGTCACAATTCAAGCCGAGTTCTTTTTCAATAAGGATCTAGAGTACCTTCGACTCGGTAGCAATCAATGTAAATATGCATTGTCTATCACAAAAGATGAAAGCTGCATACTATCAAATGTCAGATTGGAACAACTAGTACCAGACAGGATGTGGATTAATGAAGAATGTGAATATGATGTTGTTGCATCACTTGGGATCTTGAAATGGTGGCTCAAGAAACAACAGTTCTATGTTGACAGGTTTCGCGCTGAAGGTTATTGGAAATCTGTTCGCTCGCCACTCGAAATCATCAGTGTTGTCAAGGTCCAGATACACTCGATTTATGGGTATGACTACTTGAAGAACATTGTTCTCCGCCGGGCTGATCTCAAGGAATATGTAATCTCTGAAGGTGATTTCAAGCATCTTCGTCCTAATGACTTCGAAGACCTGTACCTACTTCATCTTCAAGGAAAACTACATCATCTAGCACCGCGAGGAAAGAAAACACTTGTATTTGCCGTTCTTCACTGGATCAGGGGTCTTGTTATAAGGAAACGTGTCGAAGATTTTCAACTTGGCATTGAAAGTCATCAGACGCAGCTCAATCTCACAAGACCACAATGGGAAGTTGCTGATATGGAACCGGTACCCGACTATACTGTCATCGAATCTCCGATGGCTGTGGTATTCAGATATAGGTATAACATTCCTATGGTTATGCGCCTCAAAGAACTGCACAAGTTTAGTGATGGTACCTTGGAAATGGTCGATGAGGCGTTAGACTTCAGAGTGAAAGAGTATCAAGTCTACTTAGCTAGGCCTGGAAGATATACCAGCCACTGGACGGACCATGACTTGAAGCTGAACAACAAATTCCTTCACGCCATTTGTCAAAGATTGAAGATGAGGAGGATCTTTCACAGTCTTGAGTGTTATGTGTGTGGTAGACTTCGTGATGGTGACTACATGCTTCTATGAAGAACTGACTGAAATTTCTGTTCTCTTTTGTTATCACCATGTTTAGTTTATTTTGTGGGGTGATGTAACAGTTGAAGTATGTAATCTTTGTACTATCAGTATATATATCTATGAATGATTGGGGTGTCTGTGTCCTTCACTGTCTGCGGATATATCGAAATGATGTACGTTTTAGCGCATCATTTCTAGTATAAGAAGAGAAGTCTTCTTTCATCCCAAAATCTCTCACATCTATGATTCTTCGGGAGATTTTTTGTGGTTTACAAGGTGGCAATTGGACTTAAATTTTCACAAATTGTTGGATCGATATACTCTGACCAAACTAACTATGTAGCTTGTAAGGGTTTAGTAATCTTGGATAAATCCTAAACTACTAACAATGAAACACTGATATAACTTTGTTAAGTATGCGGAATCTACTTCAACAAAGCTAAGAAGAATAACTTTTAACTTCAATGATTATATTAAAACCAAACCTTGAACCTTCTTATATTACAGATTCACTAACAACCCTAATCGCTAAATATTGAACTTGCATGTATTCGTATATCTCTAATGCCAACCTAGGGATCCTTTTATAGGCACAAGGAAAACCCTATTCGGTTTACAATACTTGAACGATAAGTAAACTAATTCTAATCTAAGAATATTCTAGAATTACATAATAATCCTTAAACGTTTCGCATGTTAGTCCTTTATCATAGCAGTCCTTTGATGAGCAGTACTTTGACTTTCTTTATTAAGCAGTACTTTGACTTTCTTTATAAGAGCAGTACTTTGACTTTCAGCAGCACTTTGACTTTATAACCCAACAATCCTCCTCTAACTTGAATTCTACTTGCTTGATTTCAAGTTCCTTTGTATCTTTAACTTCAACATCTTTGTCTTCAAGGAAAGATTTTATCTTTATCTTCTGTCTTGTACTCACTGTGGTTGTATTGTCATCATCAAAGTAATCTTTATCAGCAACTATCAGCAACAATCTTTACAACAACTAAGATTTTGCAGCCACTCGGCAACATATGGCAAAATGTACATCAGATCATTAAGGTTTAATACTATTCTCATCACATCTGGGTGTGTAAACTCCTATGAGAGGTGAATCATTGAGAAATAATGGATTTTGATGTCTCTTTACCAAAGCCATTAACTCTGGAGTAGCCAATGTTTAGGTTTAAGAACCATGGTACATTGATAACCATATGATTTTTAGCAAATCATCAGCTATCAACGGATTTGTTTAGTCTTTACCAAGAGCCGTTTGCTTTTGGACTAGCTAGTTCTTTTAGTACAATCACTACCATGGTGAACTAATTACCATACAAATGGATTTCCACAGCCTTTACCATAAGCCATTATCTTGTGGGCTAGCCAACTCTTCAGTATCACAGATATGGTGAGTTGAAAACCATACAAATTTTAGTAAATTGTCAACTAAAAACGGATTTGATAATCACATCAGAGCCGTACCCTCATGATGAGTCAAACTCTTTCTTGTCATTTAGACATGGTGAGCTGAATACCATTTGTTGCTGTTACTTTATGCTTCAAAAACTTTTTTTATCTTAAAGAAATTACAAAAGATTTTATTTAACAAAAGATTTTACTGGTTTTATGCTGCAAGCAGTACTTTGAGAAAGTATTATTTGTCTAGCAGTACTTTAGATAAAGTACTTAGTTTTCAAAAAGATTTATATAATAAAACCATACCAGTAGTTATGCATCATCATCAGCTATAGTTGTCCAATTGATGAACAACTCTATCACCATTAGTGCTGTTTCATTCTCATCTTCAACTTCCATACCATGTTCTAGCATTCTGATCATTAAATCCCTTGTAAGTGGATATATTCTTTCTGCTAGCATATGAATCATGGTACCATCTTCTAACTCCAATATCTTCTCCAGCTTGTAATCTCCCAATCTTCTTGATTATTCCAGAGATCATCCTTGGTTGTTTCTTCAGTCTCCCAAAGAGTTGTAAGATTACCCAGCAAGATTAAACCTACTCCCCTTGGTGGAATGTGTTCAAAATAAGTTTGAACTTGTTGATGCAGATGAAGTAAATCTTCTCTGTCTATCAAATGTAGTATGTCCCATAACAAGTTGAATGCTCTAAAACTTTCATCTTCTCTATGAAAGACAAGATAATCTCCGTCTTCTTTTGATTCTACAAGTTCCAATGTAGAAATCTTAGACTTTGCCTCAGAAACTTCTTTTGATTTTGGATGCTCAAAATCAACAACTCTCAAATAATTCCTAAGCTCATCAACTGTATCTGTTCTCAATTCAACTGTATCTTTGAATTTCTTTGATGGTTGTTCTTTAGTTGTTGTCCTTTTTCTTTTTGCATCCTTGATCTGATTATTCTTTTTTGAGTCAAATGGAATAATACTATCAAGCTCCTTTTGATAAGATTCTCTAACAGCTTCATACAAATCTTTCATCTCTTGATACTTTAACCTCTATAAGCCTTTGTATCCATGACCCTTTAGATAACCCATCATTGCATTTCTTTCTTTAGCAATGCCTTGTGATCTTCTTGGTCCAATAACTCTTTCTTTAACAACAGGCTTCTCTGACCTCTCCATTTCAGCATTTAGTTCAGCCTGAAACTGTTTAGCAGCTTCTTCATTTTTGGCTTCCTCAAAAGCTCTTATATCTGCTAAAGTGATTTCCTTCTTCTTCATTTTCTTTTCAACTAACAGTCCTTTACCTTTATCTTTAGGATCTACCTCTTGAGTAGGCTGAGAAGAAGGTTGAGATTGTTCAACTCCAGGAATAGTTATACCTTTAGATCTTGACATGTTGAGCAACATATTAGCAATGGTCTCATTACTATCACTATGTTCCTCTTGCTGAATTGGATTTGAAGTTCCAACTTCTTCATGTATAACTTTTGAAGGACCAGCTTCTTCATCAAAATCTAAGGTTCTTGGTGTGATAAGATTCTGTCTAACAGTACCTTGTAGAGCAGTACCTTGAACACCAGTACCTTGAGCATCAGCAGTATCTTGAACATTAACTTGCTCAACTTGGTCAGCTTCTTTCTTTGAATCTCCACAAGGTTTAGCATTAGAATCTTCATTCAAATTCTCATAAGGTTCATCATCTAAATCCTTATGAATTTCAGCATCTGAATCTTTATTAAGCTTAGCATCTTCATTCAGATTTTCATCTTCCAAATTCCTCCCCAATGTGAATGAAGAATGCTTCTTAAACTGTTGCTTCTTGGAGACCTGCTTATGTTGACCACGTTTCTTCTGTGATTTCACCCACAATCTATGATGCTTAACTAGTGGCCAGACAAAATTCTTCAACCTTTTGAATTTAGTCTGCAACTTCAAAATATGAGCAACCATAGCAGAATGCTCCTTCTTCTGTCTCCTAAACTCTCTAGTCAAAGCATAAGTATCCATCACTCCCTCATCTCCTCCAGATGTTTGAGACCCATCTGTGGAAGTATAATCATTGGGAGATGGTGGTTGATTCTCATCCTGGTCTGAATCATCATGGGTAGTACCTTGCAGAGAAGCAGTACTTTCCTTTGAAGCAGTATGTTGAGCAGGGTCTTGATCCAAGGATGGAGTAGGAGCAGAGTCTGAATGCTCAGTAGCATAATCTGAATCAGCTTGTGCAGCATCTCTAATAGCCGTGCTACTTCCAAAATATAAGGAGTTAAAGGTGTATTCTTCCCAGAGAACTTGGCACTCTTTGTAGCCATGAATGTGAACACCTTGTCAGGAAGTACTATAGCAGGAAAAAAGTTTGGGGGTTTTGGAACACCCTCAAGCTGTTTGTTCAAAAACAATTGAACAAATCTGGGATACATCAAAAATGGTGAACCATTTTTGATATTGTTGTGCATACCATCAAGAATCATGAATGAGAAATTGAAAGGTTGATTGGTAGCTAATCCCACTAATGCAGAGGCTATGGTTTGACTAAACTCATTCAAAACAGTACTTTTGGAACTTAAGCAATGAAGCAAAACGTGAATAAGATACTTCCAATGT
The DNA here is from genome assembly GCA_014162995.1 of Artemisia annua. NCBI lineage: Eukaryota > Viridiplantae > Streptophyta > Magnoliopsida > Asterales > Asteraceae > Artemisia > Artemisia annua. The sequence continues at coordinate 146,277 of LBNU01001811.1, read as the reverse complement.
GAACTGAATAAGGGTTTTTGAAAAGTAAGTTTTGTGAGAGAACCGTCATACCCTATGTCTCGAAGTGTATCCCATAATTCTTGTTTAGCAAACCTAACAGTACCTTCTTCATCATGAAATAAAA
>LBNU01001811.1:115282-139497 GCA_014162995.1 Artemisia annua | reverse complement strand
AAAGTGATCGAGGCAAACTAAGCGGTGAAGCTTGTAAACCACGGGTCGTAGTCCCAACGAGGGTTGAAATTGATCTTGTCACTCGAGTCGTGAGTTATGTGAAGTGAATTGGTTTAAAAGATGTGATTTTGTTTTAATTAAACTACGAAAGGTTTGCATAAAATTTAAATGAAATAAAGAACGAGATAAGAAGAAATACGTTAAACTAGAATAGAAAACATAAGTCTAAATTGAGTGTAAAAGAAACGAGATAAACGTTTAAACTATAAAAGAAAGAAATGAAGAAAATGTTTTTGTTGTTTTGTATTTTAATTAACGCAAAGAAAATTTAACTAAGTTAAAAGGTTTAAAAGAAAATTCGACAGAGTAACGGTAAGAAATTAATAAAAGTAAACTCTACTCGATAAACGATGGAGTGCAAATAAGCCTAGCTCGGCTTTAGAAATAAACGAGACACGACACTAAAAGACTTAGACTCGAAAACTAAAGTGAACAAAAACTCAAACTCGCTAACCAAGAAAAAACAAACTCGCTATCTAAGAAAATGTGATACTCGCTATAGTTTCCAACCAAACTCGCTAGACTATATAAACCAAACTCGCTAGAACATAGAAAAACCAAACTCGCTACCTGGAAATCAAACTCGCTAGAATTTAGAACTGATACTCGCTAGGGATTTAGAATCCCAAACTCGCTATCCTAAACTAACCATACTCGCTAGATGTAAAGAACCATACTCGCTAGATGTAATCAAAACCAAACTCGCTAAAGAAAAATGAAACGAAGCTCGCTATGTGTACACGAGATCCAAACTCGCTAGCCAAGTACATACTCGCTAGGACATAAAGCATACTCGCTATCAAAATGTTTCATACTCGCTAGATCATTACCAAACTCGCTAGAACTAGGACTCATACTCTCTAAACCCTAAACTCATACTCTCTAAACCCTAAATCCCTACTCGCTATTTTTAGTTGTAAAGGAAAATGAAATATTTTATGTAAGAACTTTATGGAAACTAAATGAAAACTTATTTAGACTCAATATTAAGCAAAACAAACAATCAAAATAAGCTATAGAAGCTCAACGAATTCAAAATAAGCTAAACATATTTCTAGGGCTTGTAACAAAAAAGCTTGTTTAAACACAAAAGAAAGATTGAAAAGCCAAAACAACGATTTGTAAACTCTTAAATAAGCTAAAGTAAAACGTAAAATAAGATTTTACAAGCTAGCAAAACCCAAATAAGCTCAAGTCATATTCATTAGGCACGAAAATTTCTTTTCATGCAAAGGTGGTGCAAGACTTATATGAGCTTATTGTGATCAAGATAGAAGTAAAGAAGCTTGAATAAGATGAAAAGCAATAAAGGAAAGATTGCAATAAGCTAAGAAATAAGCAAAATAAGAAGATTAAGACATAAAGTTAAAAGCTTGCATTAAGAAAACATTACACTACAATTTGAAAATAAAACTAGAAACTAACTAAGGCTACACTAACTAGTGCAAATGAAGACTAGGGGTGGGTATTTAAGGGAGCAAGGGAGCTTCCCTTTTTTACAACTTGTGCACTTAGCCCCTTAGTCTTTTACATTTTGTGAATACAAAGCATAAACTAGAGATACGACGCTATTTAACTTTCTAAAACTACAACTTGAGTCCTTGTAACTATGAGGTGATGTGTTGACGAGCTTTCCAAAGATCTTCAATAGTATAAAAGTGATCACTTGCTCGGATTTAGAAAGTTTTAGCTCCATAATCATCTTTGAGCTTGATTAAGCGTCTCTTTTACTTTCTTGAGCCTTTGAGAAATAATTCGTCTTCACGGGCTTTTCACAAGAGATTTCATCTTTTACTTCACTTTCAAACTCTTTTCCACATCTCGTGCTCGTTTTAGGCTTTTAGGTTGCTTTTCATGTTGTTTTTGCAATATCCTTACCTGCACAGTCATAAACACAAAAACACGATATCTTTGGCTTTGAACGTTAGTTTTTGGTCTATAATAGTCTAATAATGGTGAATAAAAGATATGTGAATAAGCACATATCACGATGCAACTCTGCCAACAACTCATCCGTGTTCGATTGATTTTGAACAACTCCTTGGTTTTGGTTAAAAGTTTGCCCACGGGCGTTGTTGTTGAAACCTTGGTTTTGTAAATTTTGATTCTCATGATTAAAGTTTCTATAATTAGCACCTTGATTTCCAAAATTTCCATGATTACTTTGAAAGCTCCGATTTTGGTTAAATCCTTGATTTTGATTCTGAAAACCGTGAGTTACTCGACTTTGATTTTGATTAACTTGATTACCACGATTTTGCACATTTTGGTTTGGAGGCGGGTTTTGAAAACCGGGTGGTGGTCCAAGGTAATTGGTTGAACGGTAGCTGAGAAGATTTCGATCTCCTTAGAGTTGGTAAGCGTTACCACCCATGTTAGCGGCGTACACATTCTCGTTAGCAACATTAACAGTTGTTGGACACTCGTAATACGAATGGGGACCACCACAAGTTTCGCAACTTTGGTTAATAGCATTGACGGTGTGAGAAGGTTGTTCTTTGTTTTGAATTAAAAGTCCCATTTGTTTTGTAAGAGCAGCAATAGCATCAGCGTTTTCTTTGTTAGACTCGATAACGTGAGACAAAACATCGTCATTAGACTTGTTACTAGCACTTGAAACTTGTGTTTTATTTCGAGAAGTTCTAACTTTTGCTTTGTTTTCAATGATCGTGAAAGCTTCTTGAGTGTTTCGAGCTAACAATTTACCACCAGCAGCAGAATTGAGCGAATCTTGATCAACGGGATTCAAACCATTGTAGAACGTATCAATTTGATGCAATTCAGAAAACCCGTGATTAGGACACTTTTCAAGTAACTCTTTGAAACGATCCCAAGCCTCGCTGAATGATGCATTGAAAGCTTGTTGGAATCGAAAGATTTGAGTACGAAGATTTGAGGTTTTAGAAGGTGGACAGAAATGGTTGAGGAACTTGTTGGCTAAATCATTCCAAGTATGAATCGAATTAGGGGGTTCTTTTTCTAGCCAAGTACGAGCAGCTCCTTTGAGAGAAAAGGGAAACAATTTCATTTTGACAACATCATAAGGAACTTGGTTGATTTTAATTGTTTCAGCAATGTTGGTTAAGTTCCGAATGTGAACATAAGGATCCTCGTGATCAAACCCGTGATAGGATATACCCGAAATGAGATTGAGTAATCCATGATTGATTTCAAAGTTATTTGCTTGAATATCCGGAATCACGATGGCTCTCATCACACCTTGGAAAGGTGATTGGAGTTGTTCCTCCATTGGACGTAAATCGTGAAAAGGTTAGGGATCTCCTCCGTTGGGAGCCCCGTTAGGTTGTGCACCGTTGTTGTTGTTGTTCATTTCCTCGAGGTTTGGAAGATTAACACGGTTTGGACGTCGTATAAGACTCTCGGGATAAGGAAGTGGTGGAAAAAGTTCGTTATAAGAAGAACGGGTGTTCATACAAAATGAAACAAATCAAAGTGAAACAAATTGAAAAAGTAAGTTGAAATGAAAATCTTTTTGGTTTTTATGTTTTATAAAAGAAAAATGAGAAATATTTTTGGTTTTTATAGGTTTTATAATTTTTTTGTTGTTTTTATGTTTATGAAAAACAATAACTTCCAAAAGAAGGTTCTTCAAAACACAATACTCAACGATCTAATGAGTTAATCTAATCAACCGCTCCCCGGCAGCGGCGCCAAAAATTGATCGTAAAACACAAAAATGATATTAATATCATTTTAGTTAATATATTAAAACACAAAAATTTTATACATAAAATTTATATCAAAAATTTTTAATATATTAAAAATTTTTAATATATATATTAAAAAATTTATATACAAAAATTTTAATATATATATTTTTATAAAATTTTTAATATATTAAAAATTTTTAATATATTAAAAATTTTAATAAAATGATATTAAAAGTTTTTTAATAAATTTTAACTAAAATGTATAAATTTTAATATATTAACTAAAATTTTAATAAAATGATATTAAAAAATTTTAATAAAATGATATTAAAATTTTAGTTAATATATTAAAATTTTTAATGATATATTAAAAAATTTTAGTTAACAAAATTTATTTTTGTATATATATTAAAATTTTAATGTATAAATAAAATTTTTGTTAATATATTTTATGAAACTAGTCTTCTCACAAGATATTGGCATCCTCCAGTGGTTGATCTTCTATCATAATTATCTCCTGCATAGTCACTGTCTGAAAAAGCTTCCAAGTGAAAAGGTGAATCCTTAGGATACCACAACCTTAACTTAGGTTGGTGCTTGAGATAACTAAAAATCCTCTTGACTGCATTCAAATGAGAGACCTTGGGTGTGACCTGATATCTTGCACATAAGCATATATCAAACATTATGTCAGGTCTAGATGTAGTTAAGTACATAAGACAACCAATCATTGATCTTTAAAGCTTAACATCCACAGTTGCTCCATCTTCATCTTTTCCTAATGAGTTTGAAGCTTTAATAGGTGTGGTAACTGGCTTCGTAGCACTTAAGTTGAACTTTTTAAGAATGTCAGTGACATACTTATCTTCACTAATGAAATTTCCAGTACTTGATTGTTTAACTTGAAGCCCCAAAAAGAAAGTTAATTCACCCATGGAACTCATTTGAAACTCATGTTGCATAAGCTGCTCAAATTCTTTCACCATTGACTGTTTTGTAGCTCCAAAAATAATATCATCCACATATACTTGAACAAGCATTATATCCTTTTTGTCTCTTTTGATAAACAAAGTCTTATCAATTGCACCTCTCCTGTAACCATGTTGCACTAGAAAAGTGGAGAGTCTTTCATACCAAGCTCTAGGAGCTTGATGAAGGCCATACAGTGCCTTGATAACTTTGTAGACTTTGTTTGGATGTTCAGGATCCTCAAAACCAGGAGGCTGTTTAACATAAACTTCCTCTNAAAGTCTTATCAATTGCACCTCTCCTGTAACCATGTTGCACTAGAAAAGTGGAGAGTCTTTCATACCAAGCTCTAGGAGCTTGATGAAGGCCATACAGTGCCTTGATAACTTTGTAGACTTTGTTTGGATGTTCAGGATCCTCAAAACCAGGAGGCTGTTTAACATAAACTTCCTCTGTAATTTTGCCATAAAGAAAGGCACGTTTGACATCCATTTGATAAACAGGAAAGCCCATATAAGAAGCAAAATCAAGAAATAATCTTATTGCTTCAATCCTGGAAACAGGAGCAAAAACTTCATCATAGCCTACTCCTTCTTCCTGTCTATATCCTTGTGCATCCAATCTTGCTTTGTTCTTGATGACATTACCTCTTTCATCTCTTTTAACTCTGAAAACCCATCTTGTACCAATAACTTTCTGTCCATCTGGTAAATCACATAATACCCAAACATCTTGAAGTTTGAATTGTAGAAGTTCTTCTTGCATGGCTTCAACCCAACTCTCTTTAGCTAATGCTTGTGATATTGTCTTGGGTTCTTCTTGAGAGATAAAGCAAGCAAACAGGCATGTTTGTTGATCCTTATTATTCAGCCTATTTTGTTTATAAACAAAGCTAAGTAAAGCATTATGTGACTTAGTGATATTCTTAGCTTTGGATCTTGTGATGACTCCTGAAGTGGGAGATCCAATGATTTTACTAGTAGGATGATTCTTATGAACTCTTGAAGTATGAGTTATGGGAACTTCAAGATCAGCTTCCAAATTTGTGTAATCAGGACCTTGTGGTGAGAAGATGCCTTCATCTTGCAACTCGTCATCTGATTCTTCAAAAGCAGGCATGGATGGACCATCAAAATCAGCAGTGTTGGTCCAATTGGTTGAACCTACTCCTCCAGAAGTACTTTCAAAGTGAGCAGCAGTACTTTGATCCAAAGTACTGTGAGAGTGATTTGTAGACTTTCCGTTTTTCTTCTCTGCTTCATAGGCTCTTCTTTGAGCATCTTCATAGGATTTTGCTAGTGTTTCTTGAAAGAACATCCTATTAAGTTCATCTTGAATAGCTTGATCTTCATCAGAGATTATGGAAGTCGGCTCAACAGTACTTTTCTCCTTTTCAATGGGAATGGGTTCTACATCAAGAACATCTTTAGGGCTAACATTGACTCCATGAACAATGTACTGTGAATCTTCTTCCTCTAAATGAACAACTTGATTCTCCTCCCTAACAGGTACATAGTTCATAGAAGGAGTCAAAACATCAAGGTCAAACATCCAATCAGGACCTTTACCTTTTTGATTTGTTTGATCTTCAAGGAACTCAACATGAAGACAGTCTTGAACCTTCCTTGTAGCCCTGTTATACACTCTAAATCCTTTACTATTGGTACAGTAACCCAATAGGTAGCCTTCATCTGACTTGCCATCAAATTTTCCCAGATTACCAATGGTGTTTAGAATAGTCAGAGGACAGCCAAAAGGTTTCATAAAACTAATACTTCGTTTCCTTCCGATAAGAAACTCATAGGGTGTCTTCAGCTGTGGTTTGGTGATACACTCTATTCAACACATAACAAGCAGCACTTACAGCTTCATCCCAAAATTGAATAGGTAGTAAAGAATCTGCAAGCATTGTTCTTGCTGCTTCTATCAATGTTCTATTCTTCCTTTCTGCAACACCATTTTGCTGAGGAGTTCTAGCAATGCTAAACTCCCTCTTGATTCCTTTCTTGGCACAAAATTCATCCATAAGTTTGTTTTTGAATTCAGTCCCATTATCACATCTAATGGATCTGACTTTGAGTCTTAACTGATTTTCAAGGGCTATTATAAGGTCATGAATAGCATCAAAGGTTTCATCTTTAAATCCCAAGAAAAAGACCCAACTAAATCTACTGCAATCATCTGTTAGAACGAAGCAGTACTTTTTCTTGTTTAAGCTTTCAACAGAGACATGCCCAAACAAATCCATGTGCAACAACTCCAAAGGCTCTCTAATGGTTCTCTCCTCAAGCTTTTTGCATGAAGCTTTATGTTGTTTACCCTTCTTGCAAGCCAAACATGAGTGATCTGACTTGAATGTTTTAGAAGGTAAACCTCTAACTAGATTGCCTTTAACTAACTTGTTGATATTCTTGAAGTTTACATGTACTAATCTTCTATGCCATAGATGTGCCTATTCAAGTGTTGCCTTTGCTACTAAACAAGTTGCTCTACCTGAAGAATTGACATTCTTCAAATCTAAACTGTAAACATCATTGTTTCTTAGTATTCTCAGTGTTACCAAGTGATCATCAACAAACTTGAACTCAAGAGAGAGAATTAAACATTCTGTGTCAGTGAATAACACAGGGTACTTCTTGTCACAAATCTGAGAAACTGACAAAAGGTTAAATTTGAGCTCCTTCACATATCTAACATTCTCAAAATAAATGCATCCCGTCTTGATGGTTCCTTTGCCAGTAATTCTTCCTCCATCTGGATCATTTCCAAAAGCAACTTTTCCTCCAAAATAAGCCTTAAAATCTGACAGAATCTCCTTGTCTCTTGTCATGCTACCAGAGCAACCACTATCAATAATAAGATGATCTTGAAGCTCCTCCTCTGGGTTGCCTTACATAAAAGATGAAAAAGATTAGTTTCTTTTAGGAACCCAAGCCATTACTGACTTGTGTTCCCCTTGTGGAGTTACATACTTAAATTCTTTGAGTATATAATTTCCACTATTTTTGAAAACATGGTCAAGTATTATTGTTTGTGGTCCCAAAATCTGTGTTGGTTTTCAAAAACACTCTCTTTTTCATCAAAATTCTCTTTTTCACCCTTACTTGGTGAAAGTACTGTTTATTCCCCATCAGTACTTTCTTTCTTAACCCAGTTGGTTTTAACACTTTGTTTTGATTTCTTTGAACTAGTTACTCTATTTGAGGTGTAAGGCCTTCTAGATTGATAGGAATTGGATTTCCTTGGTCTTACATTAGAATTACCTTGAGTGGGTGAAAACCTAACAGTAATTTGAGAAGGTACTGCTTTTGTCTTACCAGTACCTTGAAAAATGTTGCCTGAAGGTACTGGTTGTTTTGAAAAAGGTCTTTTCTGGTGAGGGTACCTATAGTCTTTAGAGAAATTACAATGGTTAACCCTATTTGAGTAATTCCAAGCTGGTTTGTTCTCCTTTGGCTTATGGTTAATAGATTTGGTCTTAGGGAATTTACTTAAGTATTCTGAGTGAAATTCACAGTCCTTAATCAAATGATGAGGGCTGTAACATACATAACATAACTTTGTATCTATATTCCCAAATCCCCTTCCTTGAGTTCTATAACCAAAACTTGCTTGTCTCTTTGGTGAAAAAGATTTTCTAAAATTAGCAGTATTTTGAAAAGTACTTCTTGAAGGTACTGTTGGATATTTAACAGTACTTTGAGAAGAGTTTGAAGGTACTGCTTGTTTTGAAAAATCTTTAGAAAACTTTTGAGCATTATGATCACACCCTGAACCATTAGCTTTACTCTGTGTGTTCTCAACCTTAGGTTTCTCAATTGTTTCTTTTAAGGACTCAGAATTAGATGGACTAGAATTAGTTTGACCAGTAAGCTTTTTCCTAAATTCTAGATTATCTACTCCAAAACAAGAAACATCTGTCCTAGGTAGAGGTGGCAATTATCGACACGACACGATAAATGACACGAACCCGACACGAAATTAAACAGGTTTGGGTTGAGGATAAACAGGTTTGGGTCAAAAACAGGTCAACCCGTCTAACCCATTTAATTAATGGGGCGTGTTTGGGTTGAGTAAATATTAAATAGGTCAACCCGTGAACCCTTTTAAATATATAAGACTCAAAAAATTAAATATAATATGCTTTTTTATGTTGGATGTGGATTAAATGTATTTTGTTATGAACTTAATACGATTGAATATGATTATACCTCTTATATCATATAAATTGACGCTTATAACTGAGAAAATTGTCGTATAGTTATTTGTCTTTTATTTTTATTATATTTTAAATCCTTATTACATTTTGGAATTTAAATTAGTTAAATCAACAAACCACCAACCTTATTCACTACTTGACTTATTTGTTTAAATAGGTTAAACGGGTCAAAAATGGGTTATACGTGTTATGGAGGTGCGGGTTAGGGTTGACTTTCTTGACACAATTAATAAATGGGTCGTGTTTGGGTAGAGGTTATACTAACCCGCCAACACGCGAACCCGAATAGGTCAACACGAACACGACTCGATTGCCACCCCTAGTCCTAGGTGGTTGAAGGATACCAGTGGGTGGAGGTACTTTATTATATCCCTTGTTCTTCTTAAATTCAGGAGGTGTTTGATTAATTAATTCCTCATCACTAGATGTGTTGGCATCTAAATTAATGAATTCTTCATCACTAGATGAAGTTACCTCTGAATTAAGTTGTTCCTTATCACTAATGGGACTATCTTCTGAACTATCATACTCAACACCATAACCTAGTCCAGTTTTAACATTTGCTCTTCTTTGTTTTTCTACAAAACTAACATCTGAAAGACCAGATTCTTTCCAACTAGCAAGTTTTTCTAACAAATCATCCCTTTGCTTAGTGAGCTTTCAACCTCAGAAACTTTACATCCTAACTTCCATTCAATCAATTTTAATCGATAGTCTTGTTGTTCATATTTTTCTGCCCAAGCCATTTCATTATTTTCATGAGTGATTATCTTGGCTTCCATTGACTCTAAAGTCAATTGATAGCCAGCTACCTCAGAGCATACCTCTAAAGTCAACAGAACTATTATTTTCATGAGTGATTATCTACAATTATCTCTTTCAATCTCATATTCTTTAAGTAATTTTTGATAAAAATTACTACACTTAGAGCATACCTCAGAGATAGTGGATGAACTTGGTGAAGTAGCTACCATAACAAACTGAACAGGTTCTTCTTAATTCTTCATGCTCCAATAAAAGCTTCCAAGACCATCTCTGGATTCCAAAGCAGCAAATCCTGGTTCTTCATCAAAGGTTGTGCTCCAATCTTTCAATGTAACATTACAGTAGGTGATTGGTTCATCATCTAATTCATTGCCTTAATCAATCTCTGAAAGGGTTTCTTGAGCCACCAATACTGTTGGTTTTGATTCAGCAACTGGAACTTCTTTTCTTTCAACCTTGGGTTGCTCAATAGTTCCGTTTTCCTGATATTTAGCAAACTTGCATTCTCTTGCAAAGTGACCAGGCTTAAGACAATTAAAGCATTCAATCTTTGACTTGTCAAAAGCTATACCCTGTTTAGCTTTGAAATCAATACCCCTGCCTGTTTTGTTAATGAACTTCTTGATCCTTGAAGTGATCATGGCAACTTGCCATCTGGTGTTAATCTCTTCCAAAGCATCTTCATCAATTTTCATAAACTCTTCTTGATAGGTAACAGGTAAAGTGGCTTGTTGAGCAAAGAAGGAACATACAACATCATCACAGTTGGTGTTGTTGGATGGTGATGAAGAGGTGGTAATCATGGTTGTGCAAGGGTTCTGTTTAGCACTAACAGTACTTTGAACAGGATAAGGAGTACTTTTGGTGGAAGTACTGCTTCTGTTTTCAGAAGACACAAAAGCAATGTTATGAGATTTTGAATTGATTTGACCATTCATCTCATGCTCATACACCTTTAAGTTGTTGTAGAGATCATCAAAGTCCATAGAATCCAAACCAGGTTGTCTTCTGATCATAGTAGCAACCACATGCCATACAGATGGCAAACTTCTTAAAAGCTTCAAGTTTGCATCTTCAACGGATACCTCTGCACCATATAACTCTAGCATACTAAGAAGATTTTGGAAACTGTCATAGGCAGCATCAAGACCTTCTCTTTCACTAACAGTGAATGTTTCAAACTGTTGCTTCAACAGATTTCTATGTTTTGCATAGCAGCCCATAATTGTTTTGCATCCTTAGCATCATGAAACTTAAGTAGATGTCCATCAGGAATAGCAGACAGCAGTATGTTGAGAGCCTTGTCTTGATTTCTTTTTGTAGCAGCTCGCAAGGATGGCTTAGGTGGATCAGGTTGTCCAGGAACTTTCACAGGCTCTTCAAGAACAACATTACCATTGACAATTACATCCCATAAAGCATGGTCTGTAATTGCAATGTACTGCCTCATCTTCATGCTCTAGAGATCATATTCTCCCTTCTTGATGATTGGAATCCTGATTGAGGTGATGGATGGGATTGGTGTAACTTCAGTCGTCATTGTTTAGGGTTTGTTGTAAATTCGGTTTAAAGGGTTCTTCTTAATTAGAGTTTCCACACAAGCTCTGATACCACTTGTTGGATCGATATACTCTGACCAAACTAACTATGTAGCTTGTAAGGGTTTAGTAATCTTGGATAAATCCTAAACTACTAACAATGAAACACTGATATAACTTTGTTAAGTATGCAAAATCTACTTCAACAAAGCTAAGAAGAATAACTTTTAACTTCAATGATTATATTAAAACCAAACCTTGAACCTGCTTATATAACAAATTCACTAACAACCCTAATCACTAAATATTGAACTTGCATGTATTCGTATATCTCTAATGCCAACCTAGGGATCCTTTTATAGGCACAAGGAAAACATTAGTCGGTTTACAATACTTGAACGATAAGTAAACTAATTCTAATCTAAGAATATTCTAGAATTACATAATAATCCTTAAACGTTTTGCATGTTAGTCCTTTATCATAGCAGTCCTTTGATGAGCAGTACTTTGACTTTCTTCATTAAGCAGTACTTTGACTTTCTTTATAAGAGCAGTACTTTGAATTTATAACCCAACACAAATACTTGCCACTCAATGTAATGACTACAGCTCTTTAAATAGAAAACGGGTCATTAATTGAGGGGGAGAGTATTTGCTCAAAATTTCTGCACCTTTCAAAACTTTGTGCACCAGCAGCAGTGATTAGTTTGTCTCATAATCAGTACTTGTTAAAATCTGACCACATTTTCTCCCATGTTTCTAAATTTATTTAAATCAATTGGGATCACAAAATCTCAAATGATTTGAAATTTTTTGATCGGGAGAGAGAATGTGATTTAAATATGAAATCTGATAAAATGTGATGTTTTGGACTTCAAATATATGCTCTCCCATATGTGCTAAACTCTTTGACATATCAATGCACATATTGAGGGGGAGCAAGTGGTGAGTGGTGAACTAATGGATGGCATCTCATGTGAGCGTGACTCAGAATTGACTCATGAATTGACGAAACACAACATTCAGTATTCGAAAGTATTTATCCAAGTAGAAAGTAACGTTTCGAGAAGCTCTTTTTAGATGTATACTTTGAAGGGTATAACTTCCTTATTAAGGAATGATAACAACTTCAAGTTAGTTATTAGGGCTAGTTATCACCTAAAAGCTGATAATGGATCCCTTTAACTAAGCAACGTAAATGTGTCCCTAGGGTATATGTCTATTAAGAGTGGATCAATTCAAAAGGTGTAACTCACCCCGACATGTGCAAATTTCTATCAAAAGCCTATGAGCACATGTTAAGGGGGAGCATTTGAAAATTATAAAACTCTCAAAGTGTCAGCAAAATGTGTTTCTTAATCATAAACACTTTGAAAGAATTTTCAATGATTTGGATAAATGGCAACATAGGATAGTCATGAAGTTATAAGGTGGCTAAGGTTAGGAAAACCGTCCTATGATCCGCCAGAGCCGGAGGGATCTACCCAAGGACAATACCCAGTAGATAGTATTAGAAAGTCCTTAGGTATGATTATGAAAAAAAGGATATAAATGAGAAAGGGGAAAGAAGGGGTTGAAGAATTAAAANATTTGGATAAATGGCAACATAGGATAGTCATGAAGTTATAAGGTGGCTAAGGTTAGGAAAACCGTCCTATGATCCGCCAGAGCCGGAGGGATCTACCCAAGGACAATACCCAGTAGATAGTATTAGAAAGTCCTTAGGTATGATTATGAAAAAAAGGATATAAATGAGAAAGGGGAAAGAAGGGGTTGAAGAATTAAAAATAAATGAAATGAGAAAGGGTGAAAAGAAATAGCCCTCCCATTATTCAATCTCAGGGCAGAAACTGGGTTCAATTCATATGCTACTGGTTGTTACCAAGGTAACACCGGTATTGAAGACAAGACGTCATGGACCCAGTGACGCACTTTACTAAACCTTCTAGCCACTCAAGTTCTCTTAAAAGGACTTTTTCATTCTCACAAAGAACCGGTGTAATCTATCAACTCATCAATTAGAGATGGTTGATATTGAAGCAGGAGACCCCTCCCTAGTCTCCGCATAGGATAACAAAATTGCACTTATTATGTCTAGAGCCACGAGATGCATCAAAAGATCTCATAGGAACACTTGATTATTCTACGCTGGGTGTTCAACATTCAGGACACCAGTTGTAATATTTTGAGTCCTTCGCAGATCTTAGCAATCTGCCAAGAACACTTATGAGGGAAGATACATATGTGTTTTCCTAGTGACTGAGTGGAAATTCCTACCAGGGTCAACATCAAACAGCCCTGAAAGCAGGTCACTTCAGTAACTCCTGAAAAGTGTGAGCATGCCAAAACAAAGATATTCAAATCACATGGAGACAGTACTACTCAACGATGACTTGAAGATACTCATATGGATGATGAACTCAAAGTAATGTCAAAGATAATCCTACACATTAATCAAGTCATCTAGAGCTCACTGCTAGAAGCACAAGGTTTATGAAAATGAAGAATCAGAGGCTACGAGCTACAAAGTTATCTTCATAGATTAGAATGCTAGAATTCAATGTGCAATTTCCGGGGTGACCTCCCTTAGGGGGAGATTGTTAGGAATACATTTTTCATATAGATGACTCGGTCACCCCGAGTATAGTATAGCATCATGTAGCTCGTAGTATTTATCATAGAAGTTAGTAGTTAATGATAGTTAAGTAACATCGTGGAGGAAGGACGGGTCTTTACCCACTGTACACCCATTCCACAGCCCGTGAGTGGGCGTTTATGTTGTAACTATAAATATCCCTCTCCTAGCAAGGAAGAGGGTGGGAGCTTTAATTAATCTAATACACTTCATGTTCTTTCTCTCTTTCTCTCTCTCTCTCTCTAGAAAGTTTCCCATCCTTCTATTTCTCCCTCTATAACTAACGAACCAAACCACCATGGATTCATGTTTGTGACTTAATGTTTATCTTACAATAGCTCTAGCATAACTAACCCTACCCCACAAATCAGTGCACATAGCAGATGTGTAAGAATCTAACATCAACGGGTTACCAAGTTTGGTTGTAATATTACTCAACTCATCTTCTGTAAAAGCAGTGATGGGAACACCATGGAACTTTACTTACAAACATCCTCTATCATAACATTCACATCTGGAGTCCATTGTTTAAGAATAAATGGCACATTGCGAATTAACCAAGGGCCACTCTATAACATAGCTTTCATCCCTTCTTTAGAATCAAATTTGAAGAAATGCATGTCTTTAATTATCATTGACTTAACAAGGCCAAATTTCCCCATGTATTCTTCACATAGTTCTCAACAACCGGATAAGCCAAACGTTTATTCAGAATAACTTAATATGACTTTTATCTATTCACACATTTAATTTTACTAAAATGACAGTTTACGTTCTAGATCAATTATTGTTTATACGGTTAAATTCGTTGTATGTATAAGAACAGCGATAACTTTCATAACTGGTGTTCATAGAAATGTCGATAGGTCACACTAAAGGGTATCAGTGGTCACCCACATGACCTATAAAATATGCACAACGAAAAATAAAAACATAAGGGCCATGTAAACCGAAACCCATAATAACATATCTCTTAATCAGTGATATAAGATACTAACACGTATAAAGTGTGTTTAAAATAACTTACTTGTGTTCATGCAACTGCATAAGCTCCATAACCTTTTTAGTCAGCACCAAATCTCCTTCTTCTTGATCTTGATTCTACACGATCAGCTTTAGGGTTTATTGGGGAGAATCACCGCTTGGACTGTGCCAGGTATCCACCAGTACTTCACAAGTAGAAATAGGGCTACGAACCTATGCAAGTTAGGAAAGTACAAAAATGGGTACCAAGTCGATTAGGAAATTGACTTGGGGAAATTGGTTAGAACCGATTAACGGTCCGAACCAAAGGGTTTCAACCCTTTGGCTAGGTCGATCAAACGAGAGAGATAATATGGAGAGTTTAGGGTTTAGAGGATTAATTTTGAATCCTTAGAAAAGTCGTGGTATTTATAGGATACCATGCAAGTTTCCTAGATGGATTAGAACTCTCTTAATTAACCTTAAGTATATTAAGTTTGAAAATTTGTCAAACATAATCCCTCATATCCCATAAGGGATATTCGTCTGAATCCTACACCCTTTAGGGTTTGTGGGTTTGACTATTATACTTAAATATATTTATATCTCGATAAATATATGTCCTTGTTAATTACTATTTTAGCACTCTACGAAAATATTGTCGTATTTTCATTTCCTATTTTGTTATATTTCATTTTGTCACTCTTTTCTCATTTTTTCGTGCGTGTTCCTTTTAGTATGCACCGGTGTGATCCTTCGGCATTCCCGTGAAGGACAGTTATGAAAAACGTTATGGTTTCCACATAATCCTTTCACACACCATTGCAAATTAAACAAAAAGTAAGTTAGAATGAGAAAAAGAGATACGAAATGAAATAAAAATGATGAGTAAATCAAAATATGGAATATTCTCATAGAGGGGTATTAGATTAATTATCTAGGGTGTACATATATCACGTATAAATATATATTAGTACATAAAAGGAAAAATGTAAGATAATCACTAAGTCACAAACATGATCCAAGGGTGGTTTTGACTCGTTAGGTTAGAGAGAGAGAGGAGGAAGATGGGAAACTTGTTGGGAATTATACTAACAGTTACCACGGCTAAGTATGGAGGTAACCACTGCTGAAGAATGCACTGGCAGTGGAAACACATTACCATTGCTAGTACATATTATTACCACTGCTATTAGGATAACTGTTTGTAATCGTGTATTGATAAGTATATAATAGATTGTGTGTATATTCTATTTAGATAACATTATACTTATCTTATAAAGGACTCCTTGTGCTATAAAAGGAGGTCCTAGGTTTAAGTTCTATATACGTATCTTTTAGAAAGCTTTAAGGTGTAACCCTAGTGATAAGCAAGATCACTCGTATTATTATCATTAATAATATTGAAGCTTGTAAGATATTCATATTAATAACACATATGGTTTTGTGGATTATGGATCAAATGAGAGGAAGAAGAAGAATAGTAGAAGAGTTTAGGGAGAGAAAGTGAGAGAGAGTTGGGAACCTAGAGAGAGAAAGAAAAGAAGTAATATTAGATTAGAATGAAAGGTCCAACCCTCTCCCTTGGGTGGGAGAGGGTATTTATACAAGATACTTAGATGCCTCATGAAACAGGCTGTAGAGCGAGCACAGTGGGTGAAGACCCGACTCACTCTACGAATTCTATTTACATACTAATAATATATTATATACTAACTACTACGATAAATACTACGAGCTACTTGATGCTTGAATATACTCGGGGCGGACCGAGTCTTTAATGTGAATAAACGTGTTCCTAACAATCTCCCCCTAAGGGAGGTCACCCCGGAAACTAAGACTTGAATTCTAGCATTCTGATCTTTGAAGATGACTTTGTAGCTCGTAGTATCTGATTCTTCATTGTTGCAAGCTTTGTGCTTTCAGCAGTAGATTTGAGATGACTTGTTCAAGGCGTCGGATGACCATTGACATGGCTTCGTGTTTATCATCCGAAAGAATAGCTTCAAGTCATCTTTGTGTAGTTACGTCTCCATGTGATGCAGATATCTTAGCATTGGCATGCTCACACCTTTTCAGAAACATGATCTTCAGCATCAGAGTTGTGGAAGCATTTTTGAGGCCCATCAATTGATCATGATTTCATAAGTGATGTTGAGGTGTGAGCATGAGGTGATGGATCAGCATCTTTTCAGCAATCAGCAACATTCGCCAAGAATTCCTGCATAAGACAGTTAGCAATAATACCTCCGACACTTACAAGTTTGGAGTCAGAGATTGTTAACAGCATAGTGTGACAACTTTCTCTAAACCTTACCAAGGCCGTTCCTAAATCGGATACCCTCGAAAGGGCTTACAAGACCTACCGAAGTAGATCAACGATTAGGTTAGTCGCTGGAGATCACTCCACGACTGTAGACCATTTTGAAACCACCACGATCACTAAGCATAACCCACAAGGAATTACCGAAGTGATCTGCTTTCAGGGCTGTTTGATGTTGACCCTGGCAGGAATTTCCACTCAATCACTGGAAATTACATAAGTATATTCCCTCATAAGTGTTCTTGGCAGATTGCTAAGATCTGCGTAGGACTCATAAAGTTACCACTGGTGACCTTAATGTTGACCAACCAGGATAGAAGTAGCACATGTTCCTATGAGATCTTTTGATGCATCTCGTGGCTTTAGACACGATAAGTGCATTATTTGGTCGTCGGAGACTGGAGCGGTGTCTCCTGTTTCAATATCAACATAGCTCGTAATGAGCGGTCGATAGATTATGCAGGGTTCCCCGTGAGAATGAAACAAGCTCTTTTGAGAGAACTTGAGTGGTTAGAAGGTTTAGTGCAGTGCGTCACTGGGTCCATGACGTCTTATCTTCAATACCAATGTTACCTTAGTAACAATCAGTAGCATATGAATTGAGTGGTTAGAAGGTTTAGTGCAGTCCTAACCTTAGACACCTTATAACTTCATGACTATCCTATGTTGCCATCGACCAAATCATTGAAAACTCTCTCAAAGTATTCATGATTAAGAAACACATTATTGCTAACACTTTGAGAGTTTTATGATTTTCAAATACTCCCCCTTAACATGTGCTCATAGATTTTTGATAGAAATTTGCGCATGTCGGGGTGAGTTGCACTTTTGAACTGATCCACTCTTAATAGACACATATCCTAGGGACACGTTTACGTTGCTTAGTTAAAGGGATCCACTGTCAGCTTTTAGGTGATAACTAGCCCTAGTAACTAACTTGAAGTTCTTAACATTCCTTAAAAAAAGGAAGTATATATCTAAAAAGAGTTTCTCGAAACGGTGCATTCTACTTGGATAAATCCTTTCGAATACTAACATTTGTGTTTCGTCAATTCAATTGTTAAATCTGAGCCACGCTCACATAAGATGCCAAATCCATTTGTCAACAAAAGCCATTTTGCTCCCCCTCAATATGTGCTTTCATGTATAAAAGAGTTTGGCACATATGGGAGAGCATATATTTCCAAAACATCACATTTTTATCAGATTTCTAACATAAATCACATTCTCTCCTCCGATCACAAATTTCAATTCAATTGAGATTTTGTAATCCCAATTTATTTAAATGAGTTAAAAACAAGTTTGGGAGAAAAATGTGGAATGATTTTAAGTATTTTCTGAAAATGAGACGAAACTTTTACTCGTTATGTGTCAAAAATGATGAGTTTTAAAATGATTTAGAATTTAATTCGAAACTCACGAAAAATTCATATGTTGACACATAACATCACTGCTGATTATGTACACAAAAGCTTGTTGTGGTTATTTATAAGATTTTGAAATCACTCTCCCCCTCAATCAATTAAGCATTAAAAATTTTGGAAAAATATTTGTCATTGATTGAGTGATTTTAAGAAACGATTAAGTTCTGATTGATTTACAAAAACTCATGGTACCACCAAGTTTTTCACAAATATTTTCCAGAAAAATCATAAAAGGGAAAATATTTTCGATGGAAAGAAGACTTCTCTTCTTTATCAAGAAATAATGCACTGAAGCTTACATAATTTTGGGAGTGCACGGATGTAAAATAATCCATGCCCGGAAGAACTTTTTCCGTTGTCAGGAACAACTGTCTTTTTGGTGACGTGTTTTCCTCATTTTGAAAACCAGGTTGCTATCTGAAGTAATAGCAAACCATAATTTTAAGTACGGGTTACAGTATGAAATAACTGCAAGCCATTTAGGCATGTTTTGAAAACATTTTGAACTTCTGTTCGAACTTCATTTAAAGACCCGTGTCATTATTGAATGACATTTTTAGGACCGTAAATGTTATCGATGCCAGAAGACATGCCTTGAAAAACTATTTTTGGTATTTTCTATTTTTCTGATTTTTATGGTTTTTGAGATTTTATATTTTTCTATTTTCTTTTTGGTTTTAAACTATATACAAAGTATACTATTCAATTTAAGAAGATGTTGACCTGAATACCAAAAGGATATCGTTCTGCACGTTGTAGAAGTTGGTAGTCAACATTTCTTAAATTTTCACCACCAAAGCTTTCGAGGCTCCTGAATAATCGTCTGAATTTGAAGTTGCCATGATATAATCTTAAACGGGATTTTACAACTCTTGTGACTTAAACCGAGAGATCGATTCTTTCCCGGGATTTTACTATAGTCAACAAAAGAAACCGAAAGATGCAATATGCGAGTTAAACTTAGAGTGAGATCTTGGATAAGTCACAATTAGCACTAAGTGTCAAGTCGCGACAAGTCAAGTTTCAATAGATCCGATCGTAATAAGTCAAGTCGTAAAGATTAACTCACAACGCCAAATTACAATCAAACTAATCGAAACGACTTAAATCACAACAATTCACCAAACGCAATTAGTTAACAAATCACTAGAATCTCACAACTGAGTCAATCGCTAGATACCGACAAATCACTGAATTTTAGCCTCCTCATTGTGAAGCTTTGGTAGCTTCCCCCCAAACCGAAAGTGATGCAAAAAGTCTCATTGTATGAAGCTTAGAAACCCAAAGAAAGCGATAACACCGAAGTAACAGGGTGAAACACGGATCATCTCTGGGGTTATCAATCCCGGAATATATGATTAAGCCCGACAACATGACCCTGTTGTGCGTCCCCAATGTACACATTATTCTGTGGTTTTGAGCGATCGTCTATTCAGGGAAACAAGATATCAACATCTTCATTTCACCAAGTGCATTCCAATTATGTTACATATAATAACTGAGTCCATATTGTACACACGTACCCACCACAAGTAGATACGATGACACCAAAGTAACAGGTTGAAGCACTGACCCTCTCTGCGGATATCAACTCCGGAAGTAAATGATTAAGCTCGATTACGTTAACCTGTTGTGCGTCCCTGATGTACACATATCTCTCCCCTAATGGTTGCAATCTCATCGGAATCAGCATAACATTGTGTAAATGAAGTACTAACCAGAAGCATTTTACCATAAACCATATCAGCTTGTATGAAGACGTCGATAAGCAATATTATCTCACACTCCAAATGTCCTTCTCATTTTTCTTCCCACTGAAAGCTGAAGTAGTACATACCACAAGTTGGAATAATACACCAGAAAATGAGTTAAGACACTGATTGTCTCTGCGGTTGTGACATTTGTCTTCCCGGAATAACTTTAGTTAAGAAGTATAAAGCTCATCACGTGTACTTGTTGAGCGTTCAGATGTATGTCTCCTTCCCCCTTGCTGGTTTTGATACCTCAGAATCAGCAACACGTTTTGCGCACACATACTTGAAATCTTGTGAGAAGAACTAAAATGGCTTAAATGTATCTGGTGAGAATCAACTGCTACAGAAACTCTCTATGACTATCATTACCAACCCTTATGTAGGCTAATTGAAGTGACCACTGAAGAAGCAAACCCGATATACCAAACTAGAAGCTAAAGTAAAATTCCCCATTTTGGTGACTTAATCTTGCACTAATGTTGGAAGAACGGTGTAGAGAATTTATGCTCCAAGCAAATCCCTAAGTACTCAATACTTACTTAAAGTATGATACATTAACACCTCTTGCGATTATCCACAACGTCATCTGCGTCTGACATTGAGTACTACAATGTAACTCTTTAAAGTGATAGTTAACCAGGTCTTCGACCATCCACCCCGACTGCAGGTAACTAGATAAACCAAGTCTTCAACTTAAATATTAATATCGAGCAAGTTATCATTGAAAGTCATGCATCCAACCAACCCCGACTTTAAGATAAAATAAGATCACGCCTTTGTGGAAGTCAACTTCAATCTCAAATAAAGGATACCAAATAAACTATGTGATCATATGACATTCCATGGCTAAATTCTTAGCCGACATTTTACTATCTGATCTTGTGGTTGGTTTACAAAGTGCACATTTGGAGGAACCACAATCCGTGATGAAAGAACAAAAGAACGGATCATTATTCATGTGTGCAACTTCAATATCATGATAGTCATCATCAACACCTTGAGGAGTAACTGGAGATTGGGTTACTTGAGTAGTCTGAGTAATACTTCTGGTTGGTGCATCTTGAACAATGTACATTGAAGAAGGTGAACCAGTTGAGTCAGCAGGAACCGGAGCAAGAGCTTCAGGAACTGGATGATGAGCATTCGTTGGAGGTTGGAAGTATTCATCAGATATAAATCCCAGTTATCCTTTGTAAGTAGAACCTTAGGTATTGGTGGAGAGTCGAATGACCATTCTTCAAGCATAAATCACCATGTGGTGTATTCACACTTCTCCCCCTAAAAATTGCATACGAGGTTTGCCATTTTTGATTGAGTAGCAAGTGAACAAGAATACAATCAATCATGTAGTTTATTCATCCTTCTCCCCCTCAAAAATTGCAAACGAGGTTGCCATTTTTGATTGAACAAGTGAATGAGAATTTGATCAAAGATAAGTAGATCCACTTGATGACTGAATGAACGTGGAGAGAGATCATGAAGCATGATGTTTAGAATGGCCAGCAATAAGAAGATTTCTCTTCTTCCGAAGATAAGGCGCACTGAATCGTACACATTTCTTTTCTTTGATGAATGGGGCCTGAAGTGAAGTCGACAAACGCCATTATGTTGAAGAACGAGGCTTGAACTGAAGTGTTCAAACATCATTATGATGAAAAGCGAGGCCTGAACTGATGTGAACAGACGTCATAGTCATTGAAGAACGAGGCTTAAACTGAAGTGTTCAAACGTCATAATGATGAAGAGCGAGGCCTGAACTGATGTGAACAGACGTCATTATGCACACATACATCAACAATGACTTTCTACACCTCCTGAAGCAGGAGATATGCTTGCTTTAGGCCTCCAGACTTTGAGTCTTTTCATGTAGTGAATGATCGATGTACCTGCATCTGAGTAAGGACTACCTGCACTAACATTACAAACTTGATTGCATATATATATGGGTTAGTGACATCAGTATCCAAACCCTTAGGGGTTTCACGGTCAACCATGGTTTTGCCATCGGTGAGTAGCTTTCCAGTAGGTATCCACTTAAGTCCGACGTCCTTAAAAATTCTACCAGTTGGAATCCACTTATGGCAAGTTCTAGGATTGTTAAGCTTTTTATGCATTGTAGATGACTTACTAAGAATCCTAGAATTCGCAGGTTGAACCTTAGCAATGTTCCTCAATAAACTAGGAGGCATCCTACAAGGTTGTGAGCCTAAGATTCCATCCTTATGAAGTAGTGCTCTTTTCCTAGCCTTTTCTAGATCATAGTTCTTCTACAAGTCATTGATATCATAAGAATTTTGAATCTTAATGCTTTGTTTTGACTCTGTTCTCAAACTGATCCTAGAGGAACTGGGGGTTGGAGTAGCTACTTGTTGAGGTTTAACAGAACTAGAAGCAATTATCTTAGGCAAATAATGTGGAGTGACTGGTTTTGTCAAAACTTGTTCTGCATCAACTTGGGAGGCAAACCGTGTTTTTGAAAGTTTTGGTCGTTCAGATATAAACGCAGTCGGTTGTCTAACAACTGATCGATTTCTATTCGATTGTTTCCCCAAGATTGATGGTTTTGCAAACTTAGTGTTCACACTATTCCCTATAGCTTTTCTTAGCTCGTTCTTTAATGCTGTTATTGTGAAACCCTTATCCTGAAGTTGAGCTTTGAGTTCATCATTTCTGGCAATCAAAGACGTTGTTTGCTCAATCATCTTAATTTTCGTTTCTTTGATTGGCTCATTCAAATTGTTACAGTGCTTTTTCAAAGACTCATTTTCTGAAAGTAATTCAGCCACTTTTTGCTTAAAATTTATAGTTGCAGTAAAACTAACTGTCATGTTTAGCCTTAACTTCATTACACATATCAAATATCTCAGTAATACGTATTTTCAGGTTGTTGATTGTCAAGTCCTTTGTTTCTAGCTGAGCTTTTAAATCATTAATGATAAAGAATTAACGGAAATCAGGAAGTTCCGGATCTTTACATGGTTGTTTAGTTTGAAAACCTTCTTCCTTTTGTTGTATTGCGATTTCAAGTGAAATGCAATGTTTTTCAAGTTGTAAAAATCTGTTTGAAAGTTCATTAAAAACTTTTATATCAACCATATCATTTGATTTAAAAGACTCAGCTGTAAACAAAGAACTTGACTCATCATCACGTTCAACATCCTGATCACTTTCTCCCCCTTTATGATTCATATTTGTTAAATCTGAAATGGTATTACTATCAGTCTTTTTCAACAAATATGTGTCATAAGTGGGCATAACTTGATCAGTATGCAGTCGTTTGATGAGACGAAAAATGTTACGTTTTTAGGGGTTATTTTGAGTCCTAAGTCGTATGTTTTTGGTTTGGATTTCACCCAAAGTCGTTTCCTTTCTCATTTTAGGTACTTTTGAAGGGAAAATCATAAAAGAAGCATTTTCGGGCGTTTTCGGAGTGAAAAAGTGCGGAAAACAACAAAAACTCAAAAGACCTTGAAGATTACTGAAGGTGACGCCGTCACACTCTACTAAGTGACGCCGTCAGGAAAAAGTGAAGTCCAGAAGTGGAAAAAAGACTCGTGACGATCCAGAGAGTTCGTAGTGTAAATTGTGACGCCGTCAACCAAGGCCGTCAGATCTGGAACCAGAAATTATGACCACGTCAACCAAGGCCGTCAGCAAACCCTAATCGCCGAGCTGACAACGTCACCTATTGGGCTGACGCCGTCAGCCCGCGTTTTCTATATATATAGAACGTTTTTTCTTATTTTGTGAGGAATTTTGGAGTGGAGAACTTTAGGGTTAAACCCTAGTACGTATATTACAGACCTTAGAGGGTATCCTAACCCCTCTAACTTGCATGTTTAATCCAAGATAAGTCTTTATTCATACAATATGTCTATGTGTTGTGTGATATAT
>LBNU01001811.1:101038-113131 GCA_014162995.1 Artemisia annua | reverse complement strand
CTTATTTTGAGTAAAGCGGAACGACTAAATCTTGTAATTACTTTTAAGTTCGCATTAAATGACCTCTAACTTGTTTTTCAATTGGGAATAAAAGCGCATTTGCTTGAGGACAAGCAAATCTCAAGTGTAAGGGTATTTGATGAGACGAAAAATGTTACGCTTTTAGGGGTCATTTTGAGTCCTAAGTCGTATGTTTTTGGTTTGGATTTCACCCAAAGTCGTTTCTTTTCTCATTTTAGGTACTTTTGAAGGGAAAATCACAAAAGAAGCATTTTCGGGCGTTTTCGAAGTGAAAAAGTGCGGAAAACAACAAAAACTCAAAAGACCTTGAAGCTTACTGAAGGTGACGCCGTCACACTCTACTAAGTGACGCCGTCAGGAACAAGTGAAGTACAGAAGTGGAAAAAAGACTCGTGACGATCCAGAGAGTTCGTAGTGTAAATTGTGACGCCGTCAACCAAGGCCGTCAGATCTGGAACCAGCAATTATGACCACGTCAACCAAGGCCGTCAGCAAACCCTAATCGCCGAGCTGACGACGTCACCTATTGGGCTGACGCCGTCAGCCCGCGTTTTCTATATATATAGAACGTTTTTTCTTATTTTGTGAGGAATTTTGGAGTGGAGAACTTTAGGGTTAAACCCTAGTACATGTATTACAGACCTTAGAGGGTATCCTAACCCCTCTAACTTGCATGTTTAATCCAAGATAAGTCTTTATTCATACAATATGTCTATGTGTTGTGTGATATATACTTGTGCTTGTCTTTCTTTCAACATGCTAGGCTAATTTACTTTGTGTTTGCTTAGATCTAATGAAACCTAACTATTGATTATCATGTGATGTGTATGTTGTGATTGTGTTTGGGTGAATGTTTCATCTACGTTAGACTTGAGAAAACTGGCTAACCTCCTATACGGTAACAAGCTTGAACGTCTTAAGAAACGTGAATCGTATGTGCGTTAATCGATTTTAAGGTAGTATTTCATGCATAGGTTGCTATCGGTGAGCTCATGATAGGATGCTTGACGTATCGTCATAGAGTGAGGTAGGAACTTATAGAGTTAGGGGATTGAACGCACTCCCTACGACTTGTTAGGAATACACCCGTCATCCACGCAAACTCAACATACTAATTACATGGTAAAAGATAGTTAGGGAGTAATGAAATCTAAGTAAACACTACTCTCCACCACTGATTTTCTCAAAACCAAAAAAATACAAAAATATAAGTAGATTAAAAGTAGATAACTTGGGTTAGTTGACTAGCAACTAATTCCGCCCTCTCCTCCAAAACCAGAGATTTTACCTGCTTTCATAAAATATAAAAATACAAAAAGCATCTTCCTCCACCCTTAGACCTAGATTAGAGTAGCCTTTAGCCTAACGAACACTATTCCCTGCGAGAGAACGATCAATCCCCCGGTACTTGCCACTACACTATACTACATCGGTCAGGTACACTGCCTGGTGGGGATTGCAAGCTTCTCGAGATCCCTCGAGAGGTAAAACGTAGTGCGTGTTGCAATCCACGCGCATCATCGTTCATCAGAAAGCACATTATGATGTTCAGTTAGGGGTACCTCAGCACATGACACTTGTTCTTTTACTGGTCTTAATTCAGTGCCCATGTCTGGAGTATCACTAGTCACTGAGTTGCAGGGTGTGTCAAGCTTATCAGTCTCTGATTCTTTGCATATCGTGACACCTGACCCAACATCCGATGCTATACCCAAGTCACCAACACCATCAAATGATTGTACCCTACATGCCTTCACCTTGTCATCATATGCAGGTATATGATGTGCCTTTTTGTTAATGAATCTTTTCACTTTATCCATAACTTGGACAAGTGTGTCTCTGAACGTGTCAACCTCAATTTCCGTGTGATCGGCAAAGCACTTTTTCGTCATCTCACTATAATGGTCATACTCTAGAGTGAATTTTGAATCAAAGAACACTTGGAGTTGTTTGTTGATCACACAAAGGGCAGCCATGGATCCCATTTTGGAAAATTCTCCTTGGTCAAGTTGTTGTTGTAGTTGATCTAAGTTAAGAATCATTGTGAATGTGAAAGTCTGAACATCTTGACCAAAGAGTGTTGCAAATGCACGTTCGAATCCCATCTTGAATCCAGTTCCATCTAAAAGTACCTAGAGATGTGAATAAAGTTGTCGAAAACATTCTATGCAGCTTTCATTTGCATTGTAAAGCACTTGTTGTGGCTGAAGCAACCCTCTCCATTGCGAATTAGAGCACAAAGATTCCATATTAGCAATATTAGAATCAAACACCTTTATTTGTTGTACAAGGTTGGAAGATTTTGACATGTTGTGAACGTTCACGGGATTTTACAATTCTATGATTTAAACCGAGAAATAGATTCTTTCGCGGGATTTTACAAAATCAAGAATAAACCGTGAGAGAATGAGAAACTGTTAGATCGTTAAATGATTAGATGATCGCTTGATGAATGTGATGATTGTGTTGTCGAAATCCGAATAAACCCCCGAAATTCGATTGTTAACAAACAACTCCAAACTCGAGAATATTATTTGAACCCACAAATAATTCACAATCACGGAATCTTGTAGCTCAATCAACGAATCGTGATCCAAAAATTATTGCCAAAATTATCACATAACATCAACGTTAACCCCAAAAAAATATGTAAGACAATATGAGGTTAACAAAACAATTCGTCCCTTGTAATCCAGCCCACGAGTCAAATAAAATCAAAAGACCAAATTAAATGTGCAGCCCAATATCTCTTTTGATAATCTCAGCCCAAGTGTAATCCAAACAACCCTAATCGCTTGCTATAAAACCACCTAAATACACTTAAGCCTAACCCTAATCCTTTATCAAAAAAAATATGCAGTCACTCAAAACTTTCTTCTCTCACCACAACCGATGACCAAACAAATATAGCAGATCCCCTTTTGTGTTTTAGAAAGCAGACTTGATTGAAGAACACCACACTCAACACATCTTTGTGGTATGTTTCGTTTTCTTTTAAACCGAATAAAAAGGAAGAGTAAAACTACAGTTTTGATCTTTCTTTTAAACATTCGAACATTCAAAAGAAGTTGTTAACTTCGAAATCGATCTATGATGAAATATCTCACGAGGTTATGTTCCTTTGAACTAATCTTGAAATCACCAAAGAGATAAACTGAGATCGTAATGACCTTTTCTTGTTTTATTTCTGTTATGATTAGTCGAATGAAAGATGGAATGAAAACCAATTGCTTTTTTGTTTTACCTTAAAACAGTTCGTATATTCAAAGGAGTTAAGTCCGAAATAGATCTATGATGATAAAACGTGTATAACTTTTTAGATCTTGAAAGATCTATGCATGGGTTTCACGGATCTGAGATCTTTGGTTTGTTTTTGTTATACTTTTATTGTGATTTCCAAACCGAGAAGAGAGAATGAATGATAACACTCTTGTTGTTCAGTTCTTGTCGAGTCGAGTCTAACCAAAAGAAAGTAAGAATATCAGCAATCTTTTCTTGTTCTTCTTTTAATTATGGGATATTAAAGAGGAAATTATACCCCTATCAGATCAATGATGTTAAATGTTCACACATGAAAATCCCTTATAAAGGTTGAAACAAAATGTTGAACAAAGACTGAGATGTTGTATGTCTACTTGAAGGATAAACATGAAGTCGCTGTTGTGGATTGTTGATGTTGTTAAGATTAGTTAACAGAAAGGGGATTAGGATAGGATTAGAGTATGTAAATGATTTCAGGTTTCTATACACACTAATCGCTAATAAGAGTTACAGCAACTTGCTAACCAAGTGGACAAATCTGAGCTAACCGCTAACTTTTGAGGTAAATACAACAACAAAGGTAAACGCTAACTTGAGGTAAACGCTAAGTTGAGGTAAACGCTAACTTGAACTGGACTAAACGCTACAAGTAAAATATGTGGACTAATCGCAAAACGCTACTAAAGTTGCTAATCGCTATTCACAACAGTCCAAAGAAAAATCTGGTACAAATCACCATCTTGTATTTTGTGAGCTAATCGCTACATGAAAAAACAGAACAGTCACCATCTTGTATTATGTCCTATTATACCTCTAATGGCTAGATGACAAATCACAGCCCAAAAAATACCAACACATTATCCAAAATCACCTCCTTAGCCACTAATTGCTAATAAGAATAGCACTAAAGTGCAGCTCGAATATGCTCAAAAACATGTACAAAACCACATATAATAAGCATAAACACAAAGGTACCAGCTTGTAACAAGATAAACCACAAGTATCACACAAATAAGGATGTAAACGATTAAACACTATCCCTAAGATGAAACCTTGGCTCTTGATACCAATTGTAAGATATTTATATTAATAACACGTATGGTTTTGTGGATTATGGATCAAA
Source organism: Artemisia annua (assembly GCA_014162995.1). Classification (NCBI taxonomy): domain Eukaryota; kingdom Viridiplantae; phylum Streptophyta; class Magnoliopsida; order Asterales; family Asteraceae; genus Artemisia; species Artemisia annua. Next base: position 108,726 of record LBNU01001811.1, on the reverse strand, counting down.
TGAGAGGAAGAAGAATAATAGTAGAAGAGTTTAGAGAGAGAAAGTGAGAGAGAGTTGGGAACCTAGAGAGAGAAAGAAAAGAAGTAATATTAGATTAGAATGAAACTTCCAACCCTCTCCCTTGGGTGGGAGAGGGTATTTATACAAGATACTTAGGTGCCTCATGAAACAAGCTGTAGAGCGAGCACAGTGGGTGAAGACTCGACTCACTCCACGAATACCATTTACATACTAATAATCTATTATATACTAACTACTACGATAAATACTACGATAAATACTACGAGCTACTTGATGCTTGAATATACTCGGGGTGACCGAGTCTTTAATGTGAATAAACGTATTCCTAACAAAGCTTAAAGTTTGGTTTATACTTTGTGTTCATCATATACAACTGATCTCACTCACAAAACAAGTCATAACTAATCTTCTAAGTACTACAAAGTAAATTCCGCGTGCTTGATAGTATTATTCAAAGTATCACTCTAACACAAGGCGTGTGTTGAGATCCATCAAGTGGTATCAGAGCCAGGTTCTGATACTTTGATTTAGAAGATCCAAGAAAACATCTCACAAACTACAACAGATCCAATGGAGATGGAAAACAATCAGTCCAACACTGCAGCAAGACTTCCAAAGCTCAAACTCAATGAGTTTGAGATGTGGAGGATTTTAATAGAGCAGTACCTTCTTATTCAAGACTATGCTCTGTGGGAGATCATCATGTTTGGTGATTCTTTCAAGCCTAGTACTACTACAGAGAAAGTTGGTGATAAGGAAGTAATAACAATTAATGCTATACTTTCTACTAGTGATGAAAGAACTCAGAAGAAGAATGATTTGAAGGCTAGAAGCTTGCTTCTAATGACTCTTCCCAAAGATCAGATCATTGCCTTCAGCAAGTATAAAACAACAAAAGAACTGTTTGAAGAAATCTGCTCAGTGTTTGGTGGTAATGATGCTAGCAAGAAAACACAAAAGACATTGTTAAAGCAGAGTTATGAAAATTTCTCTGCATCTGGCAATGAATCTCTTGATAGCATTTTTACTAGACTTCAGAAGGTGGTAACACAATTGACTGTTTTTGGTATTGAGGTTGATATAGAAGACATCAATCTTAAGTTCTTAAGAAGTTTGCCTTCAGAGTTTCAAACCAATGTTACTGTCTGGGAAAATAAACCAGATATTGACACAATGAAGCTCAATGATCTTTACAATAACTTTAAGATCATTGAACAAAGGTTAAATAAGGCTGGAAAGCTGAGTACAAGTTTGGAAGCTTAGCACTGTTATCATCCTCTATTGATGATGTTTCTGATGATGATGATAGTTGTGGAAAACTAGAAGGGGGGTTGAATAGTTTACCCGTTTTTAGTTTAATTATCTTTTGAAACTTTCCGTTAAATCAAAGATATGAACATAAAGACAATACACAATATGCAAGTATAAGGAAAGAAACGATCAAACCATAACACGATTGTTTATTGTGGTTCGGCTACAAGGAACTCTATTTTCCTTGCCCTACGTCCACGCCCCGAGTATCCAACTCGAGAGTTTCTTTCACTAGTCAACAAGATCCTTTATCTGGCGGAGAAAACCTTACACGTCGCTTACAAGTTTACCGACACTAAGCTAGATGTCGAGTTCTTTACCAAGGGTACAACCACTCCCGTTTGGTTCTTTTACAAGGGTACAACCACTCCCGTCACACTATGTATTTTAAGGCCTAAAATACTAACCGATCACAACTTATAACACACAATCAAATGAAGTGTAAACTACACAAAGTCTACACGATGCTAAGCTAACAAGTCTTGCAACGTTGAGTTGAATACTTGTAACTTTATATGTACTTGTGAACTTCTTTGCTACAAAAGAATCTTCACAACAATGAGATGTTAAAGGGTTAGATGAAAGATATGAATGTATGTGCAAAATATGATGAGAAGTGATAAAAGAAAAATGCTAGCAAATGGTTTGGTATTTATAGCAAAACAACCATCAAGCCTGGCGGATATGGCGGAACCCTCAGAAGGGTTCCGCCCGTGTACCACGAGGGTTCCGCCAGGTCTGACAGTATGTTTTGCCATAACTTGCCAAACCATCCAAAGTCACATCACATAAATACTTGGTCAAACACAAAACTTGTGTAAGAAACCTATGGAGAGTCAAACACACAAACCTTGTGTAAGAGATCTATGTTTAGTCAACCACACAATCTTTCCATAAATGTATGATGACAAAACTTACCATAAATGGGATGTGACATTTCTATTTTAAGAAATATGAAAAATGTTGTGTTTTATATGAAATGTAAATGTAGCAAAAATCTAGTTATGCAAGATTTTAAAACTAAAATCATGTTTTACTAAAAACAAAAGTTTACACTTTGTTATTAACAAAACTTAGCAACGATCGTAAAATATAAATAACGTTTTTAGGCGATATTTTTATTAACAATCTCCCCCTTTTTGTTGATGACAAAACATAAACTTTGTTTTTAAGTAACTCACAAATTTTATTGTTAAAGCTTAAAAAAAATGTTATATCAAGCTTGTTTTACTTAATTGATGAAAATCATTTTAAGTTACTAAGTTTAGATATGTTTCTCCCCCTTTTTGTCGAAACAAAAAGAAGAGTAGCGTAGCGGAACAATGCACTGGCTCCCCCTTGGTCAATACTCCCCCTAATAGGAGTGCCAAGATGGGAAACATGGATTTTGAACCTACAAAAAAATGGTTAGTTTGTGATAACGATACATAAACAAGCATGTACTCACCACATATTATGAGAATATAATCAACCACAATCACAACTCATATATGATTAACCATTAATGAAAATAAGGTAGTAGTAGAAGATATCATTTCAAGTAAAATTTTGACTTTCTAAAGGTCAAAAGACAAGAGATGAAATTACACTCCTACTTCTAAAAATAAAAATAAAAGTAAAAAAAAATAACCAAGAAATAAAATAAAATCCTACTTCTATNATTATGAGAATATAATCAACCACAATCACAACTCATATATGATTAACCATTAATGAAAATAAGGTAGTAGTAGAAGATATCATTTCAAGTAAAATTTTGACTTTCTAAAGGTCAAAAGACAAGAGATGAAATTACACTCCTACTTCTAAAAATAAAAATAAAAGTAAAAAAAAATAACCAAGAAATAAAATAAAATCCTACTTCTATAAGTAGAAGACTTTCAACACTTCCTAAAATGGGGCAAAAGGCCTCCAAAAGTGCTCTAGGATTGGTTTGGATGGGAAAGGGCATCCAAACGTTCTAGGATGTGTTGTGTGGCGAAGCGGGTCTCATTTTGAAATAGGTGAAGGAATGTTTTGATGTCCTCACCTAATTTGACCATTTGCTCACATTGTGAGCAAGTATGGTGATGAGTGGGTGGAATTGGGTCATTTGATGATGGTGGTTGAGGTAGGTTGGTTTCTTGGTTGGAGGAGGGGTATGAAATGGATTCAAGCAATGTGGTTTGCAAGTCCATTGCTTGGTGCAGTTGGTTTTCAACCATTCTTTGAATTTCATCATAAGAAGGAAGAAAAGACTCAAAGAGTTGGGGTTGTGAATGTGGTGGACTTGGGTGATCAAGATTTTCAAAGTTGGGTTCTCCATATAGAGGACCATGAATATCCTTGAAAATAGGGTGAAATAACAATGGTTTAGGTTGGTTGAAGGCTTGTTGTGGTGGTGGATTTTGATCAAAAGGCTCATTGTGGTCAAACAATGGGCTTGGTTTTTCATTTGTCAAAGGTGGTGGATTTGTTGATCTAGGTGGAAGATCATTGAGATCTTGGACAAATGGATGTGGTGATGTTGGAGGAGACCCAAATAACTCCATTGGTTCAAGTTGAGGTAGTGTTGATGGTGATGGGGTTTTGGATGTTTGGATTGGTGCACTTGGTGGAGTTGGGTCTATGGGTGATTTTGTTGGTGGTGGAGTTGTGAGTTCATTTGCTCCCTTGGGTGATGGAGTTGGGGATGCAATATTTAAAAAGTGTTCACTTTTTATGGGTGAAGAGAATTCATCCGAAGATGAGGAGCTTAGGTTGATGGTTTGGTTTGACCATATCGGTTTGACACTAATTCGGGCGGTTTTCCGGATGGGTCGCGGTGGTTGAGAGGTGATTGTTGAATTTGTCATTGTCAAGGATGTGGTTTAGGATCTTAATACAAGAGATTTTGATGGTGATGGTGTGGTTTGAGGTGTTCTAAAATGGTTTAAATTTATAGGGTGGAAGAAATGTTGGAGGTAGTGTTTGGATTTGATGTTTGGCCATAGAAATTTTGAGGTTTCTAATGATTTGGGTGAGTAATGAAGGTTGTCACATCATTTGGAAGTCAATCCTTTGGGAGGGTTCCTTCCTTTATGTGTGAGGGTTCCTTGAGGTGGTTATGGTTTAATTTGGTTTTTGGCAGGAAAGTAAGTACTATTGGTTTTAGGCTCTTAGAAGACTCCTAATGTTGTTATAAACTAACAAGAAATGAGTTTCTAACAAACAAGGTTGATTTTGGGAAGTTTGGGTTTTTAAAATTTGAAAATGGATAAAAAAAAATCTCGNCCTTGAGGTGGTTATGGTTTAATTTGGTTTTTGGCAGGAAAGTAAGTACTATTGGTTTTAGGCTCTTAGAAGACTCCTAATGTTGTTATAAACTAACAAGAAATGAGTTTCTAACAAACAAGGTTGATTTTGGGAAGTTTGGGTTTTTAAAATTTGAAAATGGATAAAAAAAAATCTCGAGTGAATCCGCGGAACCCTCGGAATAAATGGGCGGAACCCATTTGAGGGTGCCGCCATTTCCGTTGGGCCAAATCTGGGGTACCCAGATAATTGCACTGGCGGAACCTTTGTGAGGGTTCCGCCAGAACCAAAAAATGTGGCAGTCCACCGTTTTGACCCGCAAGACGATTTTCAAATTTTCCGAAAACTCCTAAAATTAAAAATATAATTCATATCTGGTTAGGAAATGCAAAAATTGGACATGTAAACATGCATACGGTTGGACTTTGACCGGGGGCTAGCGAATTTCACTATAAATAGTGAAATTTCCATAAACTTGAAAATTTGACAACATGCTAAATGTTGTCATCCTGCATCAACGTTAGTTCATACATGTTCCAAATTGTACCAAATAACCTACCAACACATAAATCCATAACAAACATTGTTCATAAGACCAAATAGTTCACATAACACCTATTGCCAAACACTCCTACACACCTGCTCTCATTGACGGTCCATCTTCTTCTTGAGCTTGCCAAGGAACCTCCCGATGTTCTTGAACATCCCCTTCGTTTGCTTGAACTCCGCCGACTCATTAGGAATGGTTGGAAGTTGTGAAAGGTACTCTATAGGTGGAAGCTTAGAGTTGGGGAAAGTCTCATCTTCACTCATTGAGGATGATGATGACGAGGTAGGAGGATGAGGGCGTTTGCCTTGGGTTTTGTAGACTCTCCTATCACTAAGTGGGACAAATGTGTGAGGAATGAGAGAGTAGTCTAGGCGAAGACCTCTAAGAGTTGGAAGAATTGGGGAGATGAACCTAAAGAGACGGGTCAATAGCATTCCATACGGCATAGCCGTCGTGCCTTGCACGGGAATGTCAGACATCCTTTTGGCCATGTAGTAGGCAAGGTTGAAGGGTTGCCTAACGGACAAGGAGTAGAGCATGTAGCAAAGGCAAACATTGATGTGATCCCGGTTTCCTAGGGTGCTAATGACATTGGCTCTAAGGACTTCCTCCCATTTCTCGAATTGGGGCTTGAGTTCATTGAGTTCCATACCATATGGATCCTTGTTGACCTCATTACCCGAGCGGGTTCTCCTAGTGGTGGTGGTCCTAATGAAGAGGTGGTCACGGAGTACATCTTTTGACACAAGAGGTGTATCATAAGGATGGATACGGTCAATGAGTGTGTCAAGAGTTGAGAGGGTATGCTTGTCGGTGTAGATGCAAGTACCACGGTTTGGGACACCTAGGATTTGAGCAAACTCATCTAGGGTGAAGGAGTAGTCATGACCACTAGCCGAGAAATTTATAGACATACGTCCATAATCATCGGAGGAGAGGTGGATGGAAGCATAGAACTCTAGAATGAACCTAGGACAAATAGACTCGTTGATCTCTAAGAGACACTCAAAGTTGATGGCCGCAAATTCGGCGGGTAGGTTTGTGCCGGCTATGAAGGATGGGTCAATGGTTCTACCCTCATGGACATATCTCTTTTCAAGAGCTTTGAAGATGTTGATTTGGTTTTCGGTAAGGCCTTTGGTTTTGTGGTGTTTAGGGAGGTACTTAAGGGTGTCTTTGTGATCGTAATGAGTCACGGGAGGCATGATGATTCCTAGAAAAATAAAATATCACATTTTAGTCTATGTTACCGACTATTGCAATGTATATTTTCTAGTGTGTGCCTATATGAAAACCTTGTGGAGGTGCGGTTATCTTGACTCATTTTGATGCTCAAAACGTTTTTATAGTGCAAGCTTTGTAGTAAAACAAAAGATAACCCAAACGCTCCTAGTTCAATGTAGCTTCGTTTGAATGTACCCGAAAATACATATTGGTTATGTATTCCCTTTAGCATTCAAGAGACATTATGCAAGTGAGGATTAAAACATAACGTTTTGATTTTGTATTCACAATGTGAGACGAAAATATATTTGTCCTATTTGTGAGAAATTTTTGCAAGAATTTGACATGGGGTGTTTTAGTAAACATGTTAATAGTTAATGAGAATGCAATTCCTAACTATGGGAAACGTGATTAGTTTTGTTTAACACCTAAGTTTCTACATTAATTTCTCAAGTTAATGCATAACCCCAAGTTTTTTTTTATTTTGTGCAAAAATAGAATTCCTAGACTCAGATCAGAAATGTAATTATGTTAGTATACTTACAATGATGATTTGAGAGCAATGAGGATGGTTTCAAGATCAAAAATTCGTGGGTGAGGATGAGTGAATAGTGGCCGTTTGTAAATGATGGGTGAAAAAGGGTGTTTGGTTTAATATAAACTATTGGACAATCTGCAGACCGGCGGAAACGGCGGAACCAAAGAGAAGGATCCGCCTGTTTGGGCTGAGGGTTCCATCGGGTCTGCTGAGAAAAAGGCTAGATGGTTTGTTTTGATTTTTGTCTAATGTTTAGAACTACGATGTAGGTTCCATGAGTCCTAAGCCTAGCCTAAGAAGGTTGAATGGTTCTCGTTTGAGGGGTTTTGTGAGGATATCGGCTAAGTTGTCTTCGGAAGAAACTTTCTCGATTGAGATGTTTCCCTTTTGGATGTTGTCACGAAGAAAATGATGACGGATTTCGATATGCTTGGTTCGGGAATGTTGGACGGGATTTTTACTAAGATCTATGGCTCCTTTTTTGTCGCAAAGGATGGAGATGTCGTTTAGTTGAATTCCGTAGTCGACAAGAGCTTGCTTCATCCAAAGAGCTTGTTGACATGCCTTTCCGGCCGAAACGTATTCGGCTTCCGTTGTTGAGATAGTGAGAGCCGTTTGCTTCTTAGAGAACCATGAGGTGAGACAATGTCCAACAAAAGTACAAGTACCACTTGTGCTTTTTCTATCAACATAGTCACCGGCATGATCCTCGGCATACACTATGGTGTCCATTCCCGTTCCTTTGGGATACCATAATCCTAAGTGTGTAGT
>LBNU01001811.1:83985-95039 GCA_014162995.1 Artemisia annua | reverse complement strand
GCATAAATGACTGCCAACATTTTTTTTTCAGTTGTGGTGTAATGAAACTGAGCACTATTCATAGTTTTGCTTGCATAGTGTATAGGCCGAAAATATTTGTCCTTTCGTTGCCCCAGGACTGCCCCAATTGCATAATCACTAGCATCACACATTAATTCAAAGGGCAAATCCCAATCGGGGGCAACTAAAATAGTAGCCTCCGTCAACTTCCTTTTAAGGGTATTAAATGCTTCAATGCACTCATTGGTGAAGATAAACGGGGCTTCCTTTTCCAAAAGGTGAGTCAATGGTCGGGCTATTTTGGAAAAGTCTTGTATGAAACGTCTATAAAAGCCAGCATGACCGAGGAAACTTCGAATTCCCTTGACGGTCGTGGGATGAGGTAATTTTGCAATAACATCGACTTTGGCTCGGTCGACATCAATCCCGGCTTTAGAGATTTTATGGCCGAGGACTATACCTTCTTTAACCATAAAGTGACACTTCTCCCAATTTAGAACTAGGTTAGTGTCTTCACACCTTTGGAGCATTTGTTCTAAATGGGAGAGACAAGACGAAAATGAATTACCATACACAGAAAAATCATCCATAAAAACTTCCATTGTCTTCCCGATCATGTTTTGAAAAATAGCTGTCATACATCTCTGGAACGTGCCTGGGGCATTACATAAGCCAAAGGGCATACGTTTATAGGCAAACGTTCCGTAGGGACAAGTAAAAGTGGTTTTCTCTTGATCGGGAGGATCAATGGGAATTTGAAAATAGCCAGAAAAACCATAAAGAAAACAATAAAACTCATTTCCTGCAAGTCGTTCAATTATTTGATCCATGAAAGGAAGCGGAAAATGGTCTTTTCGAGTTGCTTCATTGAGCTTTCGATAATCGATGCACACTCTCCAACCGGTTACGAGACGTGTGGGAATAAGCTCATCATCATCATTTGTAACGACAGTCATACCACCCTTCTTTGGCACACAATGGACCGAGCTAACCCATGAGCTATCGGAAATTGGGTAAATCATTCCAGCGTCGAGTAATTTGATTACTTCATTCTTGATTACATCATGGATTTTGGGGTTAACCCGTCTTTGTTGTTGGATGGACGGCTTAGCATCGTTTTCAAGTAAAATCTTGTGGGTGCAAAAACGAGGATCTATGCCTTTGATGTCGGAAATACGCCAAGCGATGGCATCTTTGTGCTTTTTGAGCATGTCAACGAGACGGTTCTTCTCCTCATCTTGAAGGTGTTTGGAAATAATGACGGGAAGTTTGTCGTTTCCTTCTAAAAAAGCGTATTCAAGATGAGGAGGTAATTCTTTAAGCTCGAGTTTTGGAAGTTTTTCTTCAGATGGCTCGACCTTTTTGACTTCTTCAATAAATAGTTTCTTCGGAGGGAGAGGTGAAAAAGGATCTTCATTCAAAAGTTGTTCAAGCATAAGAATGTCTCCCTCCGGATCATAATAAGAATCATCATCATTGCCAACAAATGAAGATGTATCTATGGAGAAAAATTCATCGACTTCTTCCAAAAAGAGGAAGTCCCCTCCTTCAAATGGAGTGAAGGAAGGAGAAGAGTCGGCAATTATGGGTTGAAAGGTAGGTGAAGAATCATCAATAGAGGGTGAAGGGGTAGAATTATTTGAAGGGGTAGAGGAAGAAGAAGTGGGATTGCCACTTGAAAATCCGAGTATCTCTTGGGAATACTCTTCAGAAAGTTCATCAACTTCATCAATGATATCGATTTTGCTTACGGTCATGGGCTCGTGGGTGGAAGAATATCTTGCTGTTTGGTCCAAATTAAACGTAACAGCTTCATGACCATCTCGCAAGGTAATCTCTTCATCGTACACATCTATCAAAGCACGGCCCGTCTTTAGGAAACCTCGTCCTAGAATGAGAGGAACCCTTGGATCGGGATCAAAATCGACGACAACAAAATCAGCCGGAAAGTGAAATTTTCCCACATTGACGATGACATCTTCGGCTATGCCTTTAGGACGAGAGGTAGAACGGTCGGCAAGCTCGAGAGTCATGCGTGTCGGAGTCAAAGGGGGTAACGACAACTTCTGCCAGACGGAAAACGGCATGAGGCTAATGCTAGCACCTAAATCGGCTAAGGCGAAACATTGAACCATTCCGGGAAAATTGCATGGAATTAAGAACTTGCCGGGGTCTTCAAGCTTTTCGGGAAGCTTTTTAAGGAGCACTGCCGAGCAATTCGCATTCAAAGGTGTAGTCGACATTTCATACAATTTATCCTTATTATTCAACAAGTTTTTAAGCATTGATGAAAACTTTGGCATTAACACAACAGCATCAGCAAGACTCAAATCAAAGCGAATGTCTTGAAACATCTTAAAGAATTTTTCCTTCATTATGTCATTTTTATCTTGACGTTTTTGCTCATTAAGACGAAAAGGATATGGAAGACTTGTTTTAACTGGTTCATCTTGTTCAAAAACAATTTTCTCTTTTCCTTTTGAAACATTTGCATTTTCATTTGACGATTGAACCACCGGAGGTTGGATATTTTCGGTCCTTCCTTGGTGAATAGGAATTCTCGTATCCGTTGTCACCTCGGTTGCACGGTCCACTACCTTTGAAGGAGGAGTATAAGAGGTAGTTGGAACCGTTGGCTCTTTGTAAGAAACGCCACTGCGTGTTGTGATCGCCTTGACATCGCCCCTCGGGTTAGCGATCGTGTTGCTAGGTAAAGAAGTGGTACCCGAACTCGAGGGTCGATCATTTAAACGCTTGTTTAATTCAGCCATTTGATTAATCAACACATGATTCATTTCCTCTTGTTTTTTAATTTGTGCCTGCTGACTTTGCAAAATGGTTTGGTTGTAGGTTTGCTGGTTTTGATTTTGACGAAGTAATTCTACTAACAACTCATCCGTGTTCGATTGATTTTGCAAAACACCTTGATTATGGTTAAAAGTTTGCCCACGGGCATTGTTGTTAAAAGCTTGACCTTGATTTTGAAAATTACCAAAATTAGCTCCTTGATTTCCAAAATTACCATGATTACTTTGAAAATTCTTGTTTTGATTAAATCCTTGATTTTGATTTTGAAAACCTTGATATGCACGATTCTGATTGACTTGATTACCATGAGTTTGCACATTTTGGTTTGGTGGCGGATTATTAAAACCTGGTGGTGGTCCAAAAAAGTTGGTGGAACGGTAGCTGAGGAGATTGCGGTCTCCTTGGGGTTGGTATCGGTTACCGCCCATGTTAGCAGCGTACACATTCTCTTGAGCGAAAGAACCGGTTGTGGGACATACGTGGTATGAATGGGGACCACCACACGTTTCGCAACTGTGGTTAACTGTGTTGACGGTTTGACGATTGTTGTTAAAATTTGCAACAAACGCATCAAATTTTTCATTAAGAGCGGCGATTTCAGGATTAGAAGTCGTGGTAGATCTGATTGACTCTCGTTCAGCAGTAGAATCCCAATAATTATGGTGAGCAGTCATATTTTCGATGAGATCCCAACATTCTTCAGGCCGTCTTTTCATGAATGTTCCTCCAGCTGCTGCATTGATCGTGTCACGATGTCGTAAATTCAGCCCATTATAGAACGTATCAATGATTGTGACAAGTAACATGTTGTGATTCGGACATCGATCAATAGCAAGCTTGTAACGTTCCCAAGCTTCGAACAAGGTTTCATCTGGACGTTGATGGAAATTGCATATGTCGTTTCTTAGCTTGGTCACCATTGACGGTGGAAAGTATTTGGCTAAGAACCTTGAAACCATTTCATCGAAGGTGTGAATTGAATTCTTTGGGAGTCGGTCAAACCAGTTGGTAGCATGGTGAGTTAATGAATATGGGAAAAGGTAGAGGCGAAGAGAATCATCGGTAACACCATCTTGTTTCATGCTTTGAGTGACGGTTAAGAATTTATCAAGATGTTTGTTCGCGTCCTCATCGGGTAAACCGTGAAATTGGCAGAAATTTTGGACTTGTTGGATCATATGGTGTTTGAGTCCAAAATCTGCAGCATCGATTCCCAAAGGTGCAATCGGGCTACATCGCCCATACATGGTTGGAGTACACAACTCTTCCATTGTTCGGAGATCTGCCGGAGGTTGAGGACCCACCGGAGGTTCCTCATTTTGATGGACGTTATTGTTCATCTCGTCAACGTTAGGATGTAACTCGGGTACGATCCTTTGTTTTCGTCTACGACGACTGCGGTTAGAAGGCACTGTAGAAGAAGAAGGTTGCTCGTTCAAGTTAGACTTGGAACGAGTGATCATACAAATCAAAACAAATCAAAGTGAAAAATAAAGTAGAAAGGAAAATCTTTTTGGTTTTTATAAGATTATAAAAGGGAAAATATTTTTCGCTTTTATGGGTTTTATAATTTTTAGTTGTTTTTATGTTTAAGAAAAGCGTTAACTTCTAAAAGAAGGTTCTTCAATACACAAGTCTCGAATGACGAACGACTTAATCTTATCAACCGCTCCCCGGCAGCGGCGCCAAAAATTGATCGAGGCAAACTAAGCGGTGAAGCTTGTAAACCACGGGTCGTAGTCCCAACGAGGGTTGAAATGGATCTAGTCACTCGAGTCGTGAGTTATGTGAAGTGAATGGGTTTAAAAGATGTGATTAGTTTTTAGTTATACTACTAAAGGTTGTTTAAAACTTAAATGAAATAAAGAACGAGAAAAGGAGAAATAAGTTGAACGATAAAAGAACACATAAGTTGAATAAAACGTAAAGAAAATTAAATAAGAAAGAAAGAAAGAAAATGTTTTTGAGTTTTTAGATTTAATTAATTAAAGAAAAGTAAAGTAAACGTTTAAATGAAAATAAAACTAGAAAAATAAACTAAGTTAAAAAGGTTTAACGAAAATTCGACAGAGTAACGGTAAGAAATAAATTAAAGAAAACTCCACTCGATAAACGATGGAGTGTAAATAAGCCTAGCTCGGCTTTAGAAGTAAACAAGACACGACACAAAAGAGATTAATACTCGAAAACTAAAGTTAATAAAAACTCAAACTCGCTAACCAAAAAAAACAAACTCGCTATCTATTTTAGAAAACAAACTCGCTAGGTAAAAAAATGTGATACTCGCTATGTTTAACAAAAGCTCATACTCGCTAGAACATGGAAACCATACTCGCTATCTAGGACACCATACTCGCTAGAAATGATACTCGCTACCTAGGACCATACTCGCTAACATTAAAAGGACCATACTCGCTAGGACAATAAAAATCAAGAAACTCGCTAAGTATAAAAAGAAACCAAACTCGCTGAAACCTGGCCCAAACTCGCTAGAACTCAAAATGATACTCGCTAGCCAAGTAATGAAACTCGCTAGCCCAAAACAGCAAACTCGCTGGATTTAAGAACCATACTCGCTAGACTTAGGACCATACTCGCTAGACCCTAAACTCATACTCTCTAAACCCTAATACCCTACTCGCTATTTAAGGTTTTAAAGGAACGAAAATATTTTTAACGTTAAAACTTTATGGAAACTTATAAGAAACTTATTTAGACTCAATATTAAGCAAAACAAACAACCAAAATAAGCTATAGAAGCTCAACGAATTCAAAATAAGCTAAACATATTTCTAGGGCTTGTAACTAAAAAGCTTGTTTAAACACAAAAGAAAGTTTGAAAAGCCAAAACAACGATTTGTAAACTCTTAAATAAGCTAAAGTAAAACGTAAAATAAGCTTTTACAAGCTAGCAAAACCCAAATAAGCTCAAGTCATATTCATTAGGCACGAAAATTTCTTTTCATGCAAAGGTGGTGCAAGACTTATATGAGCTTATTGTGATCAAGATAGAAGTAAAGAAGCTTGAATAAGATGAAAAGCAATAAAAGAAAGATTGCAATAAGCTAAGAAATAAGCAAAATAAGAAGATTAAGACATAAAGTTAAAAGCTTGCATTAAGAAAACATTACACTACAACTTGGAAAATAAGCTAGACACTAATACTAAAAAAACTAACTTGTGCTAATGAAGCTAGGGGAGGGTATTTAAGGGAGCCATGGTGGCTTAACCTTTTACAAATTGTGCACTTAGCCCCTTGATCTTCCGAATTACGTGAATACAAAGCATAAACTAGAGATACGACGCTATTTAACTTTCTAAAACTACAACTTAAGTCCTTGTAACTTTGAAGTGATGTGTAGACGAGCTTTCCAAAGATCTTCAATAGTATAAAAGTGATCACTTGCTCGGATTTAGAAAGTTTTAGCTTCATAATCATCTTTGAGCTTGATTAAGCATCTCTTTTACTTTCTTGAGCCTTTGAGAAATAATTCGTCTTTACGGGCTTTTCACAAGTAGATTTCATCTTTTACTTGACTTTCAAACTCTTTTCCACATCTCGTGCTCGTTTTGGGCTTTTAGGTTGCTTTTCATGTTGTTTTTGCAATATCCTTACCTGCACAGTCATAAACACAAAAACACGATATCTTTGGCTTTGAACGTTAGTTTTTGGCCTATAATAGTCTAATAATGGTGAATAAAAGATATGTGAATAAGCACATATCAGTGTTCGTAATTGTATTATCACCATCAACAATTATAAACCATAAATCTATATCTTTAGATTTCACGTAAGTTTCAAATCGGTTTTTCCAATAGATAAAACCATTTGCTTCAAAAAGTGGTAGTCTTTGCATAGATTGCCCTTCTTTGTAATTTTCAAAATCCATGGATCGTTTCAAGTTTTAAAACGCAATATATTTTAAAAGCTTGAGTAACGTAACTCTTGATGCCAATTATGGAAAACTAGAAGGGGGTTGAATAGTTTACCTGTTTTTAATTTAATTATCTTTTGAAACTTTCCGTTAAATCAAAGATATGAACATAAAGACAATACACAATATGCAAGTATAAGGAAAGAAACGATCAAACCATAACACGATTGTTTATCGTGGTTCGGCTACAAGGAACTCTATTTTCCTTGCCGTACGTCCACGCCCAGAGTGTCCAACTCAAGAGTTTGTTTCTCTAGTCAACAAGCTCCTTTATCACGCGGAGAAAACCTTACACGTCGCTTACAAGTTTACCGACACTAAGCTAGATGTCGAGTTCTTTACCAAGGGTACAACCACTCCCGTTTGGTTCTTTTACAAGGGTACAACCACTCCCGTCACACTATGTATTTTAAGGCCTAAAATACTAACCGATCACAACTTATAACACACAATCAAATGAAGTGTAAACTACACAAAGTCTACACGATGCTAAGCTAAGAAGTCTTGCAACGTTGAGTTGAATACTTGTAACTTTATATGTACTTGTGAACTTCTTTGCTACAAAAGAATCTTCACAACAATGAGATGTTAAAGGTTTAGATGAAAGATATGAATGTATGTGCAAAATATGATGAGAAGTGATAAGAGAAAAATGCTAGCAAATGGTTTGGTATTTATAGCAAAACAACCATCAAGCCTGGCGGATATGGCGGAACCCTCAGAAGGGTTCCGCCCGTGTACCACGAGGGTTCCGCCAGGTCTGACAGTATGTTTTTCCATAACTTGCCAAACCATCCAAAGTCACATCACATAAATACTTGGTCAAACACAAAACTTGTGTAAGAAACCTATGGAGAGTCAAACACACAAACCTTGTGTAAGAGATCTATGTTTAGTCAATCACACAATCTTTCCATAAATGTATGATGACAAAACTTACCATAAATGGGATGTGACATTTCTATTTTAAGAAATATGAAAAATGTTGTGTTTTATATGAAATGTAAATGTAGCAAAAATCTAGTTATGCAAGACTTTAAAACTAAAATCATGTTTTACTAAAAACAAAAGTTTACACTTTGTTATTAACAAAACTTAGCAAAGATTGTAAAATATAAATAACGTTTTTAGGCGATATTTGTATTAACAATAGTGATGAAGATGTTGCCATTGCTGGTTCAAATGTTTCCACTGACAGTGCAAGTGTTTCCACTGGTGGTTCCAAAAAGAAGATTGCTGGACTTGGAGATCTTACATTCTATGCTTTCATCTCTACTCAAGTAAATGGGTCAATCCTTACTCATGAAGATTTGGAACAAGTGGATGATGATGATTTGGAAGAGATGGATATCAAGTGGCAGGTTGCACTTCTTAGCATGAGGGCTAAGAAATTTTGGAAGAAGATTGGAAGGCCAATTACTATTAATGGAACTGAAACTACAGGTTTTGACAAGAAGAAAGTGGAGTATTTCAACTGTCATAAGTTTGGATATTTTGCTAGAGAGTGCAAAAGACCTAGGAAGCAGGACAATAGGTCTACTTGGTACAAGCAAAAGAAGGAGCCAACTGTGGAAGAACCAAAGGCTATGCTGGCAATTGATGGAGTTAGCTATGATTGGAGTTTTATGGCTTATGAAGAAGAAGAAGCTCCAGATGCTGCTTTGGTTGCCACTGAATTTGCTCTCATGGCTTTCTCTTACTCTGAGGTACAAAAAAATGTTGCTCTAAATCATGCAAAGCTTATAAAGAATGTGAAAGACTTAGTGAACTATTAGAGAATCAAAGAACAGAGTTATTAGCTTCTAATTATAGTTTGTCAAATCATAAAAGAGGCATAGTTGTGTTAGAAAAACAGTTAGAACACTATAGGGAAAATGAGTCTACATATAATGATGACATTGCTGTGTTAAAAAAATATTTATGTTGGTAATTACAGATTTGATAATTACAAAACCCACGAGAAGAATGAAGAAAGAAGAAACAATGAGGACCTAAGATAAAATATTTAGTTAGCTTTCATAGTAAGCTAGGTTTTTATGTAAACCCTAGCCTCTCTATTATATAAAGGGAGGTAGGGCGTTGGTTATTAGCACCTAATTAATTCATAGTCTCTTCAATGAGAGTCTAGCAAACTTATAGAGCGTGTAGTAGTTTAGTAGTAGTAGTAGTTTATTTTATATTCAATAAAGAAAACCTTGAAGTAACGTTGATTCTTATGTTCTTATTCCGCTGTGTTAAATCATTGTTACTATATCCTAGATGGGCCTAAACGATCTTTAACAATTGGTATCAGAGCAGGTGGCTCTTGATATCTAGGGATCTACAAGGTTTTCATGGTCGTGTTTATGAATAAAGAGCAGTTTTGAAGATACAGCAGATCTGGTAAAAGAAAGTCGAGAGGAGCAGATCGGAAAAAGGTATAAACGATTTTATGGTTAACGAATTAGTTTGTTATTTGAGTTTAATGATAATATTCTTTACTCGACAATAAAACTACGGGCCTCGTATAGTTAATTAGTTTGTCGTGTACTGAATTTGATTATCATGGGTGTCGGTATGTTCTTAATATATATTACCTCGTACTTCAATGAATACAACCTTGTGCCAATTAATGTTTGAGGTCTGATCTACTAAATCTGATAGTCGGTTGTGGGGCACTATTATTGGTAAAAAGATTGTATTCATGCTACTGCTGCTACGATTGGTTATTATGTAATGCGAAGTGGTGAAAACATGAATCGGTGGTGATTGGTTATGTGGGGCTTTGGTACGATGAATCACATTGTCAGATGTATATTGATAACATTTGTTTTCAGTGAATTGGGTTTCTTCATGTGATTGGTCGAGGTTTCATTGAGGAGTTGACATTTCATTCTTATTGATGTCTGATATGTCGCTTTCTATGATATGTCCTTGTCATATGTTGTTGCTGCTGGTCGAATGATTTTTATCATGGGACTGATTAGTTTTTATTCTGATTCGCTGATACATATATTTAATTTGGTATTAATTGAAGATTTGATTGTGGATCGATGCAATATTTATTAAAAAAAACAAAAAAAAAGAAAAAAAAAAGAAATGAGCAGGCTTATATGTCATTTTATAAAAAGTGATTGTGAATATTTGACTCCTCCCAAACTAACCAGTTAACCAGGTATGGTCAACAAGTCAAATCTGAGAGAGGAGAGATCAATTTATGATCCAGTGTAAGCACAGTGTATCCTCGGGTCGTTAAGTCCCAGTGAGATTGAAATGGAGATGGTAGGGGGTGGAGGTGACAGTTGCAGAAGCAAGTGGGAGGGGGAAGGGGAGAGGTGGGAACGGGGTGTTTGATTTATAACTGTTGGGGTGTTTTGGCTGGTGAAGGGTTTATGGGCCAGAGAAAGGAAATGGGCCAACGGAGAAAAAAAATGGGGTGTTGTGGTTTTGGGCTTGGACTGGATAGGGGCTTGGGATTGTTTTGGGTTTATAATACGAAGGGTCCGGTTTGGTTTGTAGATATAACAAGGACCAAAATTGTAAATTTGGATTTTTAGGGATTGGTTTTGTCAACTCTCCAAAGTATCTTCAAGGGTGAATTTTTGCCAATTGTGAATAGTACAAGGTCTTTAGTTGATTTTTCCACTTTTTGATTCTTCAGGGACCTTTTCTGCCAACTTTGAAACATGAGGGACCAATTATGTAATTTTACCAAACTTTTCACCCAAGGACTATTTTTGCCAATGTTTCACAGTACAAGGACCATAATTGTTATTTTCCAAAAGATTTTAATCCCAGGGGCTATTTTTGACACTTTTGCAAAGTTCAGGGACTAAACTTGTAAACTTTTGAAACTTTTCATCAAAGGACTAATTATGACAACTTGTGATTTTCTAAGGACTTTTGTTGACTTTTCTTTCAAAATTAATGCTTAGGAACTAGATTTGACAAGTTTTAAAGGTTGAGGGACTGAAACTGCCAATTGTGCAAACTTTGTTCGTTTTTCATTTGTTTTCAAACATTTTGCATCTAAAACATATAAAACACAACCCTGGGATATTTTCAGTATTTTGATGCATATTTGGGTGTTTTTGGATGTTTTGGCAGTTCATATAAGACAAAAATGATGAGTATTTACACACTCATCAATCCCCCACACTAAAATATTGCTAGTCCCTAGCAATATTTTATGAAGACTTTAATGGATTTGAAGTCTCTTTACCAAAAGCCATTACTTCTGGAGTAGCCAAATGTTTCAGTTCAAGTAAGAACTATGGTACACTGATAACCATATGATTTTGAGCAAACCATCAGCTGTCAACGGATTTGATT
>LBNU01001811.1:43805-77483 GCA_014162995.1 Artemisia annua | reverse complement strand
GGTCTTTGGCATTATTAAACGAGTGATGTAAATAATAGCTCACACATACTGTAGATATTTTCCCTTGATACAACGTTATTATTGAAGTGCAATATGAAGTGAAAGTTGACTGAATGCATATAAATTAGAAGTGAGATGTGATAAGCCGATATATTTTCTAATACTATAATGTTGAAAATGAAAGCACAAGAAGGCTCTAGAACCCTGTGGGGAGAATGATCTAAGATCTAAATTCGCTGTTCTAGCGTTGAAGTACCTCGAGTATATACTTATCAGTGATCACTGTATGTTATCAGCAATTAAAGTCCATTAATATCTTTGTCTAAGGAATGTCTTTAACAAAATTATCTTGGGAAATGTAATTTGCTAACAACATTTTGTGATTAATATTACAACTAGGGCGCGTCACAGGATTTCATAAAAATTTTGAGATTAAAGTAACCTACATTATAGAATCTCTTTCACTCCTCGAGATCAATTATAAATATAATCCTGCTTTTTATATCTAGATAGAGGGGTTTGGTTTTAAGCGAAAAAAACGAACCTCTATTTACTTAACAACATCTATCATATCAAGAATCATAAAGACCGGACTATTACAACGGAGCAGCAACAGAATATGTATTTTTCATTTTTATACTAAAATTTCTAATAACTTACACAGAGAAGTGCTATGTAGTATTAGAAAAAGTGATTACGACAAAAAATGCTTAAAACTATCTTGAATTTCATTTCAGTTTAGACACGAAGCTCAAATATGTAAAGGATTATTGCCCGGTGTGGTGGTTATCTTATACCGTACCAATTACTTTGTTAACCGTATCGGGCTGATCGTAGGAAAACACGCATTAGACCAAACTCATTGTTTACATTATGGAAGTGTTGGAAGCACATATGCTTTGTTGTCTAGCGCCTCTAATGAGGTATCCCAGTTTCACAGAAAAACCTACATATGTGCTTCACTCGACAAATAACATCTGACAGATGTTCTAAAAAGTTAATTCTTTTCGTATGAGTTAAGTACAATGTCATGAAGGACCAAACTACTATATCAATGTTTAATTACATAAAGTCACTTTTAGGAAATGTCTATCCAAACTATATCTCGAATCAATTCAAACTAAAGCATACTCCAAAATTATACTAGAAAAACCTTATTCTTATGGTCGGTTCGTGTAATGTCCAATGAATGAACGAAGCATTGTATGTATTGAGACACTAATCCAAACATATAAAATATGGACATGGTTATAATTGAGATTTAGAAATACTAAAAAGGCGGCATTTGCACGGTTTATTAGATGTGTTTAACATTTCGGAGAACAAACACGCTCTTGCTATTCTACTAAACCAAAAGTAAATACGTACAGCCCGGAAGAGGCATGCAACAGCACTATGAGTGAAACAACTCTCAGTAGACAGGCAGTTAGGTTAGAAAATATCCCTAATGTGCGATAACAAAGAGCTTATAGATTTAAGTAAGAACCCGTTCAACCTCTAGGACTAAACATTATAGAAATAAACGTCAATCACTTCCTTAGGATAAGTACATAATAAGGAAACGTTACAATAGAAAAGGTAGCTTCGGAAGATAACATTGCCGACATATTTACTAAGCCCCTTAAGCGTGAATTATTTAACCACTTGCGTTTAGGATTAGGAATGATGGAACAAATTGACTGAACTTTCTTAAATTTCCAAAATATCAAGTTTCTGAAATTTTTTTCTGTCAGATGGGCGGACCCCTTAATTAAGGAATGATGGAACAAATTGACTGAACTTTCTTAAATTTCCAAAATATCAAGTTTCTGAAATTTTTTTCTGTCAGATGGGCGGACCCCTTAATTTTATAAGGGCGGCCCCCTTAAATATAAGGTGACCGGCCATCTGAGCATCTAAAACTTCTTTTTTTTCTTTCTTCTCAAATCTGAGTCTAGGATTCTATTTTTCACAAAATCAAGAATTGAGATACTTTGTTTGCATAATTATACTTTCAAGGAAAACCTCAATTCATTTCAAAATCATTCTCACGATTAGGAAAACTCATTGTTGAATAATGATAAAAACGTTTTCCTAAAATCATGCATAATAGTCTCACTCTCGTTATCTATAATTATATAATCCAATATATACTTGTATATGACATTTAGAAGTGAGCAAAGTTAACTCAAGGAGACTAAAGATTGTTTCTTAGGATTATTTGTTTTTCATAGGAGTCGAAGCAAACTTTACTCCACATTTGTTTTATTAGGCACACACTAGAACAAAATCAAGAACTTCATTGTCACATTTGTTCCATCACTAGTTTGCCACTAATAGGTGCCTTCACTTAAGTTAGTTGCTTTAGGTGAAATTAATTGCTTAATTGATTTATTGGCTTAATAAGCATGCTTAATTGTGATTATATGTTAATTTGATTGCATGTATGCTTTTCATGTAAAATCCACTATGAAGATACTTGCCTAGTTGCCTAAAGAGTTGGTCTTGCCCAAAATCAAACCTCAAAACAAACACCTTTCTGGAAAACCTTTACCAAAAACCTGTTTCAGACAATCTGTGGGCCTGGGCCTGGGCGGCCCCCTTAA
This sequence comes from Artemisia annua, assembly GCA_014162995.1. NCBI lineage: Eukaryota > Viridiplantae > Streptophyta > Magnoliopsida > Asterales > Asteraceae > Artemisia > Artemisia annua. The sequence continues at coordinate 74,898 of LBNU01001811.1, read as the reverse complement.
AATTAAGGGGACCGGCCTCTAATTAAGGGGTCCGGCCACCTGAAGGCCGAGGCTTCCTGTTTGCTTTCTGCTTTTTAGCCCTTTCACCCTATTTTGATTCCTCACTTCCCAAAATACTTAAACACATTTTGTCCATCAAATCCAACACATATTATCCTTCCATAAACACACAATCATCACACTATAAATACCTCTCATCATCACAAATCATTACTCACACCATCATGTCTTCTCCTAATCACCCAAGATCCAAAACTTCAAGAGTTGCTAAGATCTCCGTCAAACCCANCTATTTTGATTCCTCACTTCCCAAAATACTTAAACACATTTTGTCCATCAAATCCAACACATATTATCCTTCCATAAACACACAATCATCACACTATAAATACCTCTCATCATCACAAATCATTACTCACACCATCATGTCTTCTCCTAATCACCCAAGATCCAAAACTTCAAGAGTTGCTAAGATCTCCGTCAAACCCATATGGAGAAGAAAGCTTGATACATGTCAAAAATCCACTTCAATAAATGATGTTGTCTCTAACCAACCAACATGTAATCCTCCAACTTACCCAAATAAAACCACCCTTTTGCATCAACAAGACAACCTTACAATCACTCTCACAAATAAAATCCCACATTCACCTCACTCAACTCTACCAAATGACCCTTTTGAGGTTCATACTCAATCTCAAAACAACAACCATCACACTCATCCAAACATGGATCCCATGTTTCATGACCAAACCTCAATCCCCAATCACAATCCAACTTCACCATCATCACCTGCCTCAGAACATAAAAAGTTCGTTGAAGAGCTCATGAGCTCAATGCTCTTCTTGCTTTGCACATTACTCAAAGCAAATTGGATCAACATCCTTCCTCCGCTCACTCATCACCATCCAACAACTTGAACCAATTTGAGAATCATGTTAACAATTGTCCTTGTTGCATCTTTCTTCAAAAACAAACCCTTGCTCTCAATGAACGTCTCACTTGGATTGAGCATCTACTTACTATAACCTCACCAACATCACCACCATCTAATACTCCAAACCACTAAACCAAACCTCCATGCTTCCAAATAAAATCACCAAAAACTTTTTGAAACCCAAGCAAGTCCAAGAGTCCTCAAGATGGCAACGTAGTATCTTCTTAGTGTAGTTTACTAAGAAAAACATAAATGTATGCTTGTGTACTAAAGATTATGTCTTCACATAATCTAGCTTAATAATATGAATGAATGCTTATTATGTTTTATTGCCATGAATTTGGTTTAGTTCTCTTGCTCTATTTGCATTATATATATATACATTGTTTGTGCCATAAATATTTTTGCAAGCATTCCATATCTCGATTTCTTCTATGACCTCAAAACGAGGGGGAGTATACGTCAAGCGGGAGCTCCAAGCTAATCGGGATAACCTTTTTGATGTTAACAAAAAGGGGGAGAAGTGATATAAACTCACACTAAAAACTTGTATATATATATTAATTTTTAGTTTAATGAGTTTAGATTTTGTAATCATCAAAAAGGGAGAGATTGTTGATATAAATAATGCATAAAAACGTTATTTATATTTATCGATATCTCTATGTTTTGACGATCACAAAATGTAAAAACATTAAACGTAAAATTACTACATAAACAAGTATTAAGTTAGTTTATATCATTTTATCCAACTAAATCACTTAAGGTATGAATAAACAAATGCCTAATACATTTTATGATCAAAGGGATATTTATTTAATTATTACAAAGTTTATAGAATTAAATAAACCTATCATCTATTTTTGAAAAACACTTTTGGTAATAAAGGAGAATGTTTAAATCATACTAAATATATGAATTCAAATTTTTAACCAAAATCAGTTAGTTTTTCACAAAATAAACTTTCCCCAGAAAAGACAAAGAATTATGGCCGTTATAGTAGGGCGGCCCCCTTAATTTTAAGGGGGTCGGCCACCATTTAAGTGGGCCGGCACGCTCCTGTTGTCAGAATTCTTTGCCTATAAATACAGGCTCAATCCTGCATTTTCCTCACCTTTCGCACGAATATTTTCAGTTCCAATCCTCTCCAAACATCTTTCTAAACCCTTTGATCATAAGATTATTAATCTTTGTTTCAAGTGATTCAATCCCTCCTCATCCTTCTTCATCCAAAGTGCAAGAGAAGAATACTCCTTCAACATCGAGTTTAAGAAGTATTGTAGATAAGTATTGTATATTGTGTAAATCATTTGTGAAGTTGTGTTGTGCTAGTAATTAGATAGATCTAGGTGTGTTAGTTGAAGTAGAAGTTGTGTAGAGAAGAAGAAGTAGTGAAGTGGTGTGAAGTAGTGAAGAAGTTGTGGTGTGTACAAGGTGTGCAGAAGTCGTGCTAAGTTGTGTAGTGGTGTGAGATTGGTTCTAGCNATTTGTGAAGTTGTGTTGTGCTTGTAATTAGATAGATCTAGGTGTGTTAGTTGAAGTAGAAGTTGTGTAGAGCAGAAGAAGTAGTGAAGTAGTGAAGTGGTGTGAAGTAGTGAAGAAGTTGTGGTGTGTACAAGGTGTGTATAAGTCGTGCTAAGTTGTGTAGTGGTGTGAGATTGGATCTAGCTACAATTAGAACCCGACATTTAGCTTAGTGTCGTTAATTGGTGTAAGCAAAAGTTGTGTAAGGTTTTCTCCGCCATAAGGTAGCTTGTTGACATAGTGAAGAAAACTCTCGAGTTAGTTGCTCGGGGATTGGAGTAGGACGAAGAGGAGATTCGTAGCCGAACCACTATAAATCCTTTGTCTCGCGGTGCTATCTTTCTAACTTTATCTCTTTACTTACTTACTTACTTACATATTTGTCATTATATTCTTTAGTAGACTAAATTGTTTATAATCGTGTAAGAAAGTTGAGTTCACATAAAATTAGAATCGAAGTTTTTCATAACCAAAGTTTTGTAATTAAAAAGACGTAAAACTATTCAACCCCCCTTCTAGTTTTTCACAGCAAGGTTGAGGAAGTTAGTATCTTGGATGGGTGAGGAAATGTTGAGTGATGAATCACTTGATGATGAAGAGCTTAGGTGGATGGTTTTGTTGAAGCAAAATGGTTTAACACTAATCCTAGCAGTTTTCCTGATGAATCACTTGATGATTCGGATGATGTGTTGGATTTAGTTATCTCAAGTCTATAATTTTAAGATTGAGAGAAGTGATGGTGTTGGTGTGAATTGAGGTGTTCTAAAGTGGTCAAATTTATATAGTGAACATGTTATGAAAGTGAGTGTTTGGATTTGATGTTGTTCCATACAAATTTGAAGGTTCCTAATCATTTGGAAGAGTTCCAAAGATTTGTCAAGTCATTGGAAGTCAATCCAATGGAGTTGGATGGAGTGAAAGACTAACTTATACACTAAATGCTATGTGATCATGGGAAGTGATTTGGTTAGGAATGTTCCATGGATCTCAAGGAACCTTTCAGAGGGTTCCTTCCTTTATGTTGAAGGGTTCCTTGGTTTTATTAGGTTTGAATTTGAATTTTGGCGGGAAGAGGCTTCCTATTGGTTCTAATGAGTAAAGAAGATCCTAATGTGTTTGTTGGAGTTTAGGAAAGATGTCACTAATTAAAGGAAATGATTTGGTGTTTAAAAAGTGTGAAATTTAGAGAGAAAAAAAATATTTCTGCAGATGTCTGGCGGAACCAACTGAATACAAGGGCGGAACCCTGTTTTTGGTTCCGCCTGTTCCGTTGGGCCAAAACTGGGTTTACCCAGAAAATGCACTGGCGGAACCCTGTTTTTGGTTCTGCCAGTTCTGCCAGACCCCAAAAACGTGGCAGTGCAGTTTTTTCGATGTCAAGACGAAACCCAATTTTTCAAAAAATTCCTAAAACATAAAATTTATACTATATCTGATTAGGAAATGCAAAAATTAGATATAGAAATGTTCTTACCATTAGACTTTGAGCGGGGGCTAGCGAATTTCACTATACTTAGTGAAAATCTCCATAAACATGAAAATTTGACAAACATCTCAAATGTTGTCAATCTGCATAAATGTTAATGCAATATATTGTCCAAAGATACTAACAGAACATGAAAGTACATAAGACCATAAAACAACATAAATCACAGAGTTTGACCACTACAAAGTTCTAAGACTACATAAAGCCAAACGCTCCTAAAACACACATCTTACAATTGGTCTATCTTCTTGTTGAGATTTCCAAGGTACCTTCCAAAGCACTTGAAAATTCCCTTTGTTTGTTTGAACTCCTCGGACTCATTGTCAATAGTGGGAAGTTCTTGAAGTTAATCTAAAGAGCTAGCTTAGAGTTAGGAAGACTATCATCTTCGCTCATAGATGAGGATGAGGATGAAGGTGAAGGAGAACGATGATGTTTCCCTTGGGTCTTAAAGACTCTCTTACCACTAAGGGGGACAAAGGTGTGAGGAATGAGGGAGTAATCAAGGCGAATGCCCTTTGTCATTAGGTGGAATGGGTGAGATAGCTCTAAAGAGACGGGTGAGAAGCATTCCATAAGGGAGAGCGGTTGTTCCATTCAAAGGTATATCGGCTATTCTTCTAGCCATGTAATAAGCCAAGTTAAAGGGTTGTCTAGTGGAGACACTATAGAGCATGTAACAAAAACATGTGTTCACATGATCCCTATTTCCTAAGGAACTTATTACATTAGCCCTAAGTATTTCTTCCCACTTCTTAAATTGAGGTTTAAGTTCATTGAGTTCCATTCCATAAGGATCCTTATTAACTTCATTTCCTGAACGATTCTTCCTAGTGTTTGAGGTTCTTTTGAAAAGATATTCACGGAGTGTTTCCTTACTAATAAGAAGAGAGGCATAAGTGGGATTACAATTTATGGAGTCAAGACTTGTGAGATGCCACTTATCCGTATAGAGACATGTTTCATTATTTGGAACACCAAGGATTTGAGCAAATTGTTCTAAAGGAATGGTGTTTTGTTGTTGGTTGGTAGTGAAGTTCAAGGAAATTTGACCATACTCATCACTAGAAAGACAAACGGTAGCATAGAACTCTAGTATGAACCTAGGACAGATTTGTTCATCAATGTCTAGAAGACACTCAAAGTTAATGGTTGCTAGGTCTTGGCGAATAGAAGTTCCTTCTAAAAAGGATGGATTAATGGTTCTCCCCTCATGAACATAACGTTTTTCTAAGCTCTTAAAGATGTTGACTTGTGTTGGAGTAAGACCTTTGGTCATGTGGTGTTTGGGTAGATACTTAAGGGTGTCCTTGTGATTGGAGGATGTTGCGGGAGGAATGTTGATTCCTAGAAAACACAAAATTTTACATTTTAAGTTTAGGTCAACGACTTTTACAATGTAGATGTTCTAATGTGTTCCTATATGCTAATAATGTGGAGACGTGGTTATCTTGACTCATTTTAATGCTCAAAACATTTTACAATGCAAGTTTTTGTTATAAAACAAAAGATAACCCAAACGCTCCTAATTTAGCGTAGCTTCAATTGAATGTACCCGAAAACACATATTGGTTATGTGTCCTTTTTAGCATTCAAGAGATGTTATGCAAATGATGTTTTCATAACGTTTTTCATTTGTTTTAACAATGTGGTGAAAGGTTATGTTCTAATTGTGGGAAGTAATATTTAAAAGAGAATGTACTTAGTGTGTTTGGTAAATCATGATAACAACAAAAGGATACAATTCCTAACTAATGAAAAGTATGATTAGTTCACAACCAAGGTTTTTCATGAATCAACAAGTTTATGCATAAACCCTAAGATTTTGGTTTTTGTAAATGAGTGAAAATCCTGAGTTTGAATTAGACATGCAATTAAGATAGAGAAAACTTACAATGATGATTGAAAGAGGGATGCTTGAAAGAGAGCCCTAATTTTCGTGTGTGATGATGTTTATAAATTAATGGTGGCTGTTTGTGAGTTATAGTTATGAGTTAGGGAGTATTTGGTTTGTGATTTTGTTCTAATGTTCAAACCTACAAAGTATGTTCCGTAAGTACTAACCCAATTCTAAGAAGGTTAAATGGTTGTTGTATGGAAGGATACTTAAGGTTATTGACAATGTTGTTTTAGAAGGATATTTTCTCAATAGAAACTTTTCCTTTTTACAACATTATCATGAACGAAGCGATGACGAATTATCTAAAAAATCTAGTACGAGAGTGTTGAGCTGGATCCTAATTTATGTCGATGGTTCCTTTGTTGAAGTAAAGAATGAAATGTCGATAAGTGAAATTCTGTTGTTGGCGCGAGTTTGATTGTTCTAACGGAGCTTGTTGACATGCTTTTTCATCCGATGCTAATTCGAGAGCCTTAAGCTTCTTAGAGAATCATTGGGTAAAAAAGTATAAAAGTGCAAGTACCACTTGTGCTTTTTCTATCAACTTAATTACCGGCATAATCCGAGTTGGCATACACTATGGTTTCTATTCCTGTTCCTTTGGGATACCATAATCATAGATGTGTAGTACCTTTTGATGTATCCAAACAATCTCTTCAGAATGAATTGTTTTAAGATCTTCTCTAAAACGAGCACATAGACAAGTACTAAACATAATGTTGGATCTATTTGTTGTGAGAACAAGTAAACTTCCAAACATTTCTCTATGTTCAGTTTTATCTACGGATTCACTAATCTCATTCTTGATAAGTCATATAAAACTTAATCATTGTGTACTTGTGAATAACTAGGAATGTCTTTGAGCGATTATTCCTTGCTTTTGGAGCTTGCTTGCTTAAGTTATCAAAAAGTCTTTCATAGATTAACACTACATCCTCTTTATCTATTTTGAAATATCTATTTTATTTCAATTGTTGTTTAATCACAAATATGACTCATGATTCAAGTTTTATGACCTTGTCTATATTACTTGATTCAATGTTTGACACAAGATAAAAGATGTTATTTTCATTTTGAACTTTTGTCCTTAATGTTATGACATCTATATTTTCTCTTTTTAATAGTTCATCTTCCTTGTTATTTTTCTTAACTTTCTTGTCTTATCATCGTTGGACTTTCGACTAAGTCATCATCTACAAAAGGTGATGTCTTAGAAAGAGGTGGTCTTTTGTCGAATGTTAAATTCAACGACTCCTCGACTCTTTCGGTTTCTTTATTTAAAACACCATGAGTTTTGTTGTTTTGTAAATGTCCAAAAGATACACCTTCATAAGACTATGGGTTGAATTAGATGTGCAAATCCTTGATGTTTATAAAGCATTTTCTCCCAATCATCCTAACGTATTCTAATGTGCTTTATTACCCTTGTATGTCCTACATGAAATTTTATTAAAAGAGTGGTCGAATTAGGACACGATTGAAAATACAAGGTATAGTGTTAAAAGATGTTATATTACAAACATTTGTGAAGTGTTTTGTTTTACTAAATTTACAAGCATCACAAAAGTGTTGGTCATCTTATCACTTAGGAGATTCTTAGTTAGCTCACTTGTAGAAAAGTATTAAGTGAGACTCACTCAAGAGTTTCTCGTGTCTATTCCCGATAGTTTAAAGAGCTGAAACACCTTATATCTCCTATTCTTAGTAATGTGGAAATCCTTTGATCACAGAGGATCTAATCCCCGTTATTACTTACAAAACATAAACACCTTAGGGTATGAACTACTAATACTACTCACGACAAATCTTAATGCTAACAACAAGAGACAATAAAAGGTAAGTTGAAATAATGTGTAACTTTTAAGTTCCATAGAGAAGTAACCAAGAAGATAATCATAGAGCGTTTTATCTTGACTTGTAGGAAAGCTTGGAAACTCAAATACTCATGAATCCAATGAGGTTAGATAAATATATAAAAACATGATATCCTTAATCCTTTTATCATAAGTTTCTATGAGAGATTGAGTTACTTCTAAATCTCTTTCCTAGGCTTAACAAACTTTACTTGCTTTGTTTTACTTGTTGATGGTGCATTCGAGTTAAATCCTAATCCGGTTTTATCTCTAAGTGACTTTTGACTTTTCAACAATCTTTCAAGAGATTTTGAGCTTTCTTCAAACTTACCTAACATTCTTCCTTTTTCATTTTGTCTCTTAATTTCATGTTTGTAATCTAGACATATTTTGCATCCTAGATTAATTTCAACATTACTTTCAAATCTAGACATTTTATCTTCTAACATTATCTCCTTTTCAAAATTATTCACAAGGGATTTTGAAGGTTCATTGTTAAAGATAGTTTTTAGGTCCATATTGCATGAAAGTTTAGACTCATTTTCTAGTTTAGAAAACTCGAGGATAAATGTGTCAAAGATAAAATGTTCGGTTTTAAATTGTACCTTGCTTGTTGTTTTATCTAATAGACAATCACAAACCGGATAGTCGTCTTCATCTTCATCCGTGTCATTCCATGATTTGTAAGCAAATCCTCTTTGAGCTTGACACAAGTGATCATCTTCACTTATACCTTCATTTAAAACATTTACACTCGTAGCACATGTATTTACTTCAACTAAGTGTCTATCTATTAGTTTTTCTAAGACTTATAATTCATATGTAAGATCAAGTTGATCATCTTTGACTTGACATATTTCTTGATGAAAATTTAATATATTTTTCTAAATATCATTAGCCGTTTGGCAAAAATACACTCTTTCATGTTCAATCCTTGGTAAAGCTTTATAAATCATTATCTCAGCTTTAGTATTTTTATCAAGTTTAAGATAATCATTTTGATTTTCAAAACTTGTTTTTGTTGGTTCGAAATCACCAATGGAAATAATATGCCAAAGATCTTGATCAATTGATCTCACATAATTTTCAAATTACTTTTCCATTTAAGGAAGTTTTCTTTTTCAAATAGCGGTGGCCTTTGAATAGATTGCCCTTCTTTGAGATTTTCAAAATCCATAGATCGATCCAAGTTTTAAAATACAATATATTTTAAAGATCTTGAGTAAAGTAGCTTTTGATGCCAATTGTGGAAAACTAGAAGGGGGTTGAATCGTTTACCGGTTTTTTACTTGTTAATCTTTGAAAAGATTTACGTGTAATCAACGATTCTAACTAATTAACAATAATTAATATGCAAGTATAAAGAAAGAAATGATCAAACCACAAGACGATTGTTTATCGTGGTTCGGCTACAAGGACTCTTTTTCCTTGCCCTACATCCACGCCCCGAGTTTCCAACTCGAGAGTTTCAAGCACTAGTCAACAAGCTCCTTTCACCGGTGGAGAAACCTTTACAATCGTCGCTTACACTTTATCCGATACAAAGCTAAATGTCGGGTCCTAGTTCGAGGTAGAACCAACCTAACGTCGCCTATCCACTATTTTCGACACTAAGCTAGATGTCGAGTTCTTTTACAATGGTACAACCACTCCCGTCACACTATGTATTTTAAGGCCTAAAATACTAACCGATCACTCCTGAATATACACAATCAAATGAAGTATAAACTACACTAAGTTTATATAAAGCTAAGCTAACAAGTCTTGCAACGTTGAGTTGAAACTTGTAACTTATTGATCTCACATAATTTTCAAATTACTTTTCCATTTAAGGAAGTTTTCTTTTTCAAATAGCGGTGGCCTTTGAATAGATTGCCCTTCTTTGAGATTTTCAAAATTCATGGATCGATCCAAGTTTTAAAATACAATATATTTTAAAGATCTTGAGTAAAGTAGCTCTTGATGCCAATTGTGGAAAACTAGAAGGGGGTTGAATCGTTTACCGCTTTTTTACTTGTTAATCTTTGAAAAGATTTACGTGTAATCAACGATTCTAACTAATTAACAATAATTAATATGCAAGTATAAAGAAAGAAATGATCAAACCACAAGACGATTGTTTATCGTGGTTCGGCTACAAGGACTCTTTTTCCTTGCCCTACATCCACGCCCCGAGTTTCCAACTCGAGAGTTTCAAGCACTAGTCAACAAGCTCCTTTCACCGGTGGAGAAACCTTTACAATCGTCGCTTACACTCTATCCGGTACAAAGCTAAATGCCGGGTCCTAGTTCGAGGTAGAACCAACCTAACGTCGCCTATCCACTATTTCCGACACTAAGCTAGATGTCGAGTTCTTTTATAATGGTACAACCACTCCCGTCACACTATGTATTTTAAGGCCTAAAATACTAACCGATCACTCCTGAATATACACAATCAAATGAAGTATAAACTACACTAAGTTTATATAAAGCTAAGCTAACAAGTCTTGCAACGTTGAGTTGAAACTTGTAACTTCTTGGATGAACTTGTGAACTTCCTTTCTACATAAGACAATCACACAAGTGAGTTGCTACTGAGTTAGATGAGAGTATATGTGTAAATTATGACTCTAAGTGATGAGAGATTTCTTGCAAGTAGCTTGGTATTTATAGCCATTCAAACCAGCACACTGGCGGATCTGGCGGAACCAAAACAAGGGTTCCGCCCTTGTACCCCCAGGGTTCCGCCAGGTCTGACAGTCAAAGACTTCAAGAAATCTTTCCATATCTAGCAATGTCACATCAAATTACTTCTAGTCAAACACACAATGAATGAAGTTGGAATCCTTCCAAAATGTGTAAGAAGTCTTATGGAAGGTCAAACACTCAACCTTTCCATAAATGCACATGATGTGATGTTTACATTTTCTATATTAAGAAATATAACAATGTTATGTTTAATATGAAATGTAAAGTCTAGTTATACAAGACTTAAAACTAAAATCATGTTTTACTATAAACTAAAGTTTATACTTTGTCGTTAACAAAACTTAACAAAGATCGTAAAATATAAATAACGTTTTTAGGCGATATTTGTATTAACACTCTCCTTTTTAACCCTCGCTGTAAGTAGCATGTACATATATTGGCTAACGAACTTTCATGCAAAAATATAAGCGGCCGGCTGATAACATGTTATTATGAGCTACGACGTGCTAAAGAAGTGAGGTATGATGGGATTTTGCTCTTCGGACGGTTAGAATTTAAATCCAACCATTGCTTGTCACATTTCTAGTCGTTAATAAGCGGCCGGCTTTTTTTTCTTTTCTTTTTTTTTTCCCAAATTTCATAAATAATTACATTAATAAGAAAGAATATGGCATCCTATTATATGGAAAATTTGGGATATTAGATATACAACACTTAAATACACACTGTGTGGTACAATGATATAGCTTTAAAACTGTCTCGTTGTTTCCCTATTAAACATATTATTCCTAGAATCGAATATGAGACCAGTAAGGGATTTGTTAACAGTCAATTACACATTTACACACACATCAAACCCGGAAATGAGTAGGAACTTTTCATCATGACTTATTACAATGTCACAAAGACCAAAAATAACAATCTTCGATTTCCATAGTCCATAGAATACTAATGCGGCTGGTTATTACCAATGTTCTAAAAGGCGTGAGGCGCGGCGTGGCAGCACAACCACGCCTCAAGCCTTACGCGCCTTTGCGAAGCCTTGGCGTTTTTAAGGCGTGCTTAAGGCGGCAACAAAATATTTATAAATTTATGTATTTATAATTCTATATCATTTTATAAGAGCAATTTCAAATACTAAAGCCCAAATCCCAAATAGCCAGACCCAAATACGAGGCCCAAGTAGGAATTAAGTTTTGAAATTATGAGGCCCAAGAAAGAAATAACCCAAATACTTGAAATTCAAGCCCAAATCCATAAATCTCATAAATGCTTCTAAAAATGGCGTCACGCCTNGCAACAAAATATTTATAAATTTATGTATTTATAATTCTATATCATTTTATAAGAGCAATTTCAAATACTAAAGCCCAAATCCCAAATAGCCAGACCCAAATACGAGGCCCAAGTAGGAATTAAGTTTTGAAATTATGAGGCCCAAGAAAGAAATAACCCAAATACTTGAAATTCAAGCCCAAATCCATAAATCTCATAAATGCTTCTAAAAATGGCGTCACGCCTTAACAAAAAGGCGCGCCTTTGCATGCTTTTTCGCGCCTTATTCCACGCCTTTTCACACGACGCCTAGACCTCACGCCTTGGTCCATTTTGTGGCGCCAAGGCCACGCCTCGCGCCTTGACGACTCCTTACTGTACAAGTATTTAAAGCCTTAGGTCTACCATTAGGCCTTTTTATTAGGCCTATATATCAAGGTTCAACCTCAAATATTAATCCCCAAATCATTTAACAACTTTAGCATGGTTAACTAACCCTAGAGTTGACTAAGTGACCTTTGGGCTGGGCTTTGTGGGCCATGCTTCCTTATCCACCAACATGTAGCTACGATAGTGACACACATACGTGGCAGTTTCTTATTGGCTTAGAAGTCCGTAAACTCAGGAGTTAAGACCACGAATAAATTGGCCTAAATATTATTCTCCCAATCATTCCCTTAAATTATTCACTATTCAAACCGTCACTAATTAACAAAATGGAATTTCTAGACGTAAATTGACACATACTTTTTCAAGAAGGTTGGATTATTATTTTTTGGTTTAGATTTCTTTTTCTATTTATAGTTTGGTTGTGGATTAAGGAATGGCCAAGTGTGTATCATGATGTCAAGAGAATTTCCACATTAAATTTTGTTATTGTACTTTTGACTTGTTTTCTATTTATCTGAGAACATATCAAATCTCTAGAATATCGTTCTAGACTGATCTTAACTTTAAATAGACAAATAAAAAATATGTTTGATTATGCGTAAGATAACCATGTAGTTATTTTATTTACCTGCTTATATTTTTATCATATCTAACAAACTAAAAGCATGAGTCATTGGTTTGACTTTATTGTTTCCCATAGCTTAACAACTTAAAAATTAGATATTGAGGTTCATATAAGGGACAAATTCTCTCTAGACTCTTGTTAAAGAGTCAGAATAGAGATAGGCTAATGGGGTGTTTGAAAACGTGGATCCTAATTCATAGTTGTAGTTTAAAGATTCGGAAAGTTAACTACAACAAAATGTTTAGATTTATAAGTGATAGTTGGTTAGTTTTGTTTTGTCATTTTTTGTTTTATCAACTTCTAGTCTCGTTAAAATCTACGAGTAGTTAATATAAAATCAAAATCATAATCAAAATAGTATTATTAATTTTCAAAATAACGTACAGTTGTTACAACTAGAAAAAAGAACTACAATTTATATGGTACGTGTAAGTAGTTTACGCTGTTTTACTTTTAAAACAACAACTATATTCCCATATTTATACCACTTATCTCATAATATATTTCACATGTCTTTAATGAGATTTTAAGCAACAAACTTTTAATTGGAGGGCAACTCATATACCTCTAAATCAAAGGTCTAAGTAGTATATTTTTAAGCATCAAGGATTTCTCAAATGCCCGACAACCATACACTGATCTAGTCAACCAAGACAAGCCTAATCCTACACCTTAAGCTAGGCGAGGCACGTGCTACATATCTAAGAGATAGAAGCTTCATATAGTTTAGCATTGCATGGTGAATTAATCATTTTAGATGTCTGATAGTCTCAAGAGCAAAGCATCTACTTAATAGGCATAACTACATGCTCTTAAGCATTCTTGATCATCACTTCTTATGAAGGACTAAAGAGATAAGTAATTAACCTTTACAGAAAAACATGTTAAATTACATAATTTATCAATGTATAGTTAACAGTCTCCATCATATCCGAATCTCTCATACTTTAGCTTTCACTAGCTGGCCTTTTGATACGTATATCATCTCATTAATGATAGCACATATGTAGAGACGAATAAAAGGCGCTATCTTTAGGTAAATAATTGCTCCTTGGCTTGAGCACGTGTAGGTTACTTCGTACCGGGTAAATAACGTCTTCTAAGCATCTACGCTGATAATAAACGAGTGTTAGCCTCGCTTTGTGTTTTATCCCAAGACCAAGCTCCGGTTTGAGAATTAGTACGGGTATAGACCGAACGGCTAAGTGATAAATACGAGAGTATATGTGCGTAAATAGTTAGTTGTGCATTGAATGAGTTTGGGTTATTTATACTATCCTAAACACTGTACCTGACAACCTAGAGAATGGAGCAAGCCGAGCTACACCTAGCCTACATACTAGGTGTTAGTTCACGTGGGGGACAATATCTGGGTTAAGCGGCTCAAGCATGGTCCTTGGTAGGAACTGTTAGATAAAAAGATCTTCTGGGTAAAAGAGTGATCTTCTTCTGTTCTCGTCGTCCGGCACATGTTCCTTCGGACACGTGGAGATGGTTGTCATCCGGCACGTGTCCTCTGGACATATACACCAACATGTCCCCTCAGTATTGTATTATCGGTTGAAGACAGATGATGCAATATATTGATTAGTTATTCCAGCTATACTATTTTATTTTGCATAGAGGATTCAACCTTATGGGCCCAGATGGGCCGGATAAATAAACAAAGTAACCCATCGGCATATTAATGATTAATAAGTTAAATTGTCATGATTTACCTCGAGCGATGAGATGCTGCCATGTGTTGTCACGCCAGGGATTATATGGGTCATATCCACGCTGCGTGTCTGATACGATGCGGCGTTTCCTTTTCACTAGGTTGCCTATATATACATTTTTCTCTCATTTTATACTTTCACTTTTACTTTACTCTGCTGCCGAACAAAATACTTTGCTTCGTTTCTTCTTTTAAGGTGTGTTCCCACTTGTTTTCTTTCTTTATTCTCAAATCTAGACCTTCAATGTCCGTTAAAAATGTCCGAAAGTGAATTAGACGAGATAGCAACTGTCATCCCCAAATTTGACATCCACATATTTACGTCCTTAATGGGACAAGAAGAGTTAGAACAATAGTTAATACATACGGAATCCCATTAGATCTAAACCCCCGACTCCCACATTCTGGTATGACCATGAACCAGCTGTCGGCAGACACCATATGAGTTTACCCTAAACAGTTTGAACATGGTGGCTGATGCGGGATTTTGCAACCTCACAAAAGGTTTTACTTCTCAAGGGATCTTGAGAAGCTTGCAATCCTCCAGGCAGTGTACCTGACCGATGTAGTATAGTGAGTGGCAAGTACCAGGGGATTGATCGTTCTCTAGGGGAATAGTGTCGTTAGGATTGAGATTTAGGTTAACTAGGCCTAAAGGTGAGTGATGATTCTTTTTGTATTTTTATATTTTATGAAAGCAAATAAAATCTCGGGTATTTGGAGGAGTGGGCGGAATTAGTTGCTAGCCAACTGACCCAAAATTACTAATATGCAAAATAACAGAAAAGTAAATGCGGTAGATTACTAATAGGATACAAGTGTGTTTACTTAGATTTCACTACTCCCTAGTTATCTCTTATTGATTCATTGATTCGTTACAACTGTTTGATTGAAGGATTGTATTTCTTAATATCGGTCGTGGGGGCGTGTACATCCTTCCCTAACTCTATGAATAATTACTTCTTCTTATGATGACACGTTTAGTGTCCTATCATAGAATCATCAACAACTACTCATGCATTAAATACAATCAATAAAACCGTAGTACACATCCGATTACGTTTGTTAAGACGTTCAAACTAGTTACCGTATAGGAAATTTAGTCAGTTTTCTTAAGCTTAACGTTAGTCAATCAATCAAACAATCAATAACAAACCAACAATCAATAATTAACAACTAGGTTTCATTAGATCTAAGCAAATACTAAGAGATCTAAGCTAGCATGTTAATGAAAAAGAAAAGATAAACAATTAATCAAACAATACATAGACATATTGAAGGATTAAATGAGAACTTATCTTTCAATTAAACATGGAAGAACTTAGGGTTAGAAACCCTAAAAATATTGTAAAAGTCGGACTCCCAAAGTTCCCCACTAAGTTCCACAAGTTCCACCTCTTTTCTAATGAAAAAATCCAAAAGTATATATAGAGATACAAAGGTGACGGCGTCAGGTTATGAGTCCTGACGCCATCAAGTCGCTGTCATTAAGGTTTCTTAACGCCCAATTAATCTTCTTGATGTCGTCACTCTTTAGATCTTCTGGGCCATCTCTTGTGTTGGTCGTACGTGACGGCCTACTTCAAAATACACGTGACGCCGTCACATGTTAATTCACCTAAGGTTTTGTGGAGTGTCACTTGCAAATGTATCCACCTTTTGAATCTTTAAGTGACGGCGTCACCTTGTAAGGCGTAATGCTGTCAGGTGTATTTTCCTGACTTGTTTCTTGATTTTGCCGTTTACTTCACTTTTAACTCTAAAAACGTGCAAAATGCTCCATTTTCAAAAATTCTTGTCTCAAGTACCTAAAATGACAAAAGAAACGATTTAAGGTAGTATTTGACCATATATTTACGATTTAGGGCTTAAATGACCCCCTAAAAGCATATCAAATACCCTCACTTGAGATTTGCTTGTCCTCAATCAAATGAGCTTTTATACCAATCAAAATACAAGTTAGGGGTCATTTAACATTAACATAAAAGTAATTACAACAAATGATCGTTCCACTTTAGTCAAAACAAGCACGGAATCATACACTAGCACCTCACATATAGTGTTTGGATACTCTCATCTCTCGGGTGTTGTAAGTTTATATATAACAAATGGAAATGGAGAAATATCTCTCACTACCTGTCATAGCAAATAGATTACCATAGGCTTGGGAAAGGATCAAAACCTCCACCACTTTGGCGTAAGCACCTAGGATAAACTATCAAAGAGGTCTTTTAAAGGGTTATATAGTTAGGTGTAGGGGTAAGGAAAAACACGGTTTGGTGGATAAAGGGATATTTTACTGGTGGCAAGTCAATTGTCTTGGTTAATTACATATACAATGCGGCGTTGCTAAGCCAAGACTCGACTCAACTTACACTAACTACGACCAACATAAACATTAAATAAAAGAAACGGGATGGTAGTCCGTATGTTTTTTTCACTTTTCTGTTTCTACTGTTTTTTTTTTTCATTTTTCTTGTTTTTCGATATTTTTTTTCATACACTCTTGCCCTACCATCCAAAATAATACATCAAGGGGGCTCGTTCTCCCCTTACACTTGAACTTTTAAATAATTAAAAATAAAGACTCGAATTAAGATAATTGAAACACTTGGAGTACTTTAAAACATTAATGCATATACGGGTAATAAATGATGTTCTTCCCCATTACTCCATTACACTAGTACTTTACCCATGAGTCTCAATCGTCCCAAAACAATATGTACAAGATATGACTCGACTTAGCAACCATGTAATCAATTAGACAACTAACAAAGAGTTTAAATATGTAACAATAATGTACTAAAGATGAGTGAATACAAGGTAGGCTAAGGCGATTTGTGTATACATTTGGGGGTGGATTGTAAACAAATTCTTCCTTTAAGTAAAATGCTTAAAGTTAGAAACGAAAAAGATAGGCTCTGAGGGGTGTACTAGGGGTATCGTGTACTCAAAAAGAGTATATCGCAAAGGTGTGGGAAAATTACTTGACCAATGAAGTCAATGTAATTATAATACAGGTGTAAAACATTGGTTATCCTAATGCCTCTTATCATGTAGTAAATCCTAACTACACGAATGTAGTCTCACTAGCGGTCTCGGGATGCATCACAAACGCAAGTTCTAGAATCTAATACTACCGGTACACTCACAAGCACTAATATTGAATGCTTTTTCCTACAAATCTAAAGGCGAACCTCACATATTTGGGGTGGAAATTTTTTGAGTGGTACGTTTTTTTTTTTTTTTTTTTTTTTTGCTAGTCATATAATTCCTATCCATGAGACCCTTATTAAGACTAAAGTTTCACTCCTAAATGTTGCAAAAAATTTTAAATTTGGTGCTAAAATTACCCTAACAAATATTTCTCTTAGCTTTATTACACATTTACTATTAAACAAAACAAAAATCAAGCGAAGTTGTAGTTTCTAAGGTATCCCAATTTACCCCCATACACTTAAGTCGAAAATTGTCCCCAATGTTCAATTAAAAGATGTAAAAGTAAAAATAAATGAGAAAAAAAGAAACTAATACTCCCCTAATTTGCTCGGTATGAACGACATGGTAACATGGTTAAATCATCCTCCAAGAAAATGTACATGCAAAGCTTCACTTCTGAAATATAATCATCTTCTTGTCCAATATAACCTGTTAAACAACTAAAAGAAAAAACAAGAAACCTCGCGTAAAATCGGCGGTAAACTCTATATAAAAATAAATCCTAGAAAATGCCAACATATATATCTTAATTGCTTTTTAGGATTTAGGAAGGATATAATGCTTGCAAAATAAATGTTTGCAGATTCATGGAGTTTAAAAATTTTAGATTTTATGAAACTTTGCAATTCCGGCAGAAAAACAAAATCTGGAAATTTTTTCAGAAAATAACATCTGACGTCGTCAGGTTTTAACCCTTGACGCCGTCAGAATTGACCTGACAGAATTTTTTATATTTTGTTTCCGGAAAATTTCTAGAAAAATCTATGTTTTAATACCTGGAATCTTGCAAAACATTCATTGTGACTCGATACAAGCATTTGACTCAAACAAATACTAATATGTATGCTCAAATCTCATTGTTATTGTTCATGTTCAATTCGTTATAATAAACAAATATGAGCTTTCCTTACACTTATCTTTTGCAAAATACCTTTATATGTAATTAAGACGAGGTTAATAACAAAGTAAAGCATTTTTACAATTTTATTTGAGACATGAACAATAAACTATAAGTATAAAACATACATACGGAAACAAAAAAAAAATCAATTAAACAAACAAACAAGAAAATAAAGCTTTGGTTGCCTTCTAAAAAGCGCTTTTCTTTATTTACGAGTCTTGTAGCTAGAATCAAAGTTACTCCGTATTACGTGACTCCATCATTCGTCACGTTCCCTAGGTCATCCTCTATCTTGGTTTTGTACTCCGGACCTAGTTGTAGACACCCCTTGTAGAATCCAAGTATTTTTCTCATTACGTAGTCTACTCCCTTCCTCTTGTTCTCATCACTCCTATAGTATACCGACTGCTTAAATTCTTTTTCTAGTTTTGGCATGATTCGGAATTGTTCTATCTTATAGGGCATTTGGTAGGAAATTTCGTCGGTCTCGTCCTTAAACTTAACTATCCCTAATGATGGATCATAATTCATTCTAGAGACTTCAACGAATGGTTTTCCTAGCACAACATTTGATAAATTGATGTCGACTGCGGGGTTAACATCTTCTAAGATCACAAAATCTACTACATAGGTGAAATTTCCTACGTAAACGGGCAACCCTCTAACTCTCCTCACGAAATTACTTGTTCTTAAAGTTATGGGGTCTATCCTAGGAGCTAATTGCTTTTTCATAATCCAATTATAGAATGTCCTAGACAAGATATTTATGGGTGACTCAAGGTCAATGTAAGCTTTCCACACATGCAAATGCCCAACATTGCATGGTACGTTTATGTTGTTTGGGTTGCCAGCTCGAACAATCGGTAGATTTCTATAGATTGATGGGTTAGGATCATCCAATAGATTCTTGTGGTATGCAAGCTCATCCTCAGTGGGAAACCTGTTGAAGTAATCCTCTACCTTTTCCATTTCTTTCTCGACATCCTTCTCAGAACTACCTCCTATCTCAACCTTACCTTCATCATCATCCTTGCAACTACTATCAAGTGGCTTAATGGTGACTACGTTGACAAAGTGTACGTGTTTGGATGATGAAGGGTCCTTAACCTCATTCCCCCCACTAGGATTCCTTACACCTTTGGTAGATGGGGTCATTCCTTGGTTATTTAAGGCCTTTATTAAATTATCAATTTTATTGGTCATCTCATTTTGTTGTTGGTTGAAATCGGCTTCAAACTTAGCTATACGAGCTTCTTGAGACGCCATAAAATTGGACATCAATCATTCAAGATTATTGGTATTACCGTAATTGTTGGAAGGATTGTTGTTGAATGTACGGTTTAGGGGTGGGCCGTTTGGTTGGAAACGATTAGGCGGATAGGAAGAACTGGTTTTAGAAGGGTTTTAGTTTTGTTTCCACCTAAAGTTTGGGTGATTTTTTCAAGAAGGGTTGTATGAATCACCATAAGGGTTTGGCTCAGGTTTGAAAGTGTACCACTTTTCTCCCGCTCTGTCGGTACGCGAAGATGCATAGTCCGCAAAAGCTTGTTCGGGGAGTTCCATGCAATCACGAGTGTCGTGGGAACCACTAGAATATTCGCATAAAGAACTAATTTTATTCACTTGGCTTGAAGGTTTAGGAGCCTCGTAGGATTTCATGAGAAACTTGACTTGGTCCTCAAGTTCCATGATCCTACAGTTGGGAATGCTTGAATTATTCGAAGGCAAAGATATTGCCTTGACCGTTTTATTCAAATCACGGGATCATATCAACATTCGTTGTCATAGAGAGCAAGATCTTCAATGATTCCCCATGATTCCTCCTGCATTCTTATCACGTATCTTACCACCGGCCGCTTGGTCAATGGTTTGCCTTGTGGAGAGATTGACGTGATCTTAAAAGATTTGGACTTTAAGCCAAAAAATCCAATGTTGTCGATGATGTTTCGGAGACCGGCTATAAGGAGAGGGATGCCACATAGCTTATTACTCATATAGTTCTCCTTCGGAAACCTACTACAAGCCTTTCGTATATGGTTGGGTTGTCAATAGTGTTCCACAACCCTAAGTTTCGTCCAGTTCTTAAGGATGCGTAAGGGCAAGGTAATACTTATTATTTCAGATGACTATAATAATATTAGCTTATTTGTGTTCCATCTAACCACACCATTCATCCTTTATGTTTTGCAGTTGTTGATATGTTTGAATTCTTGAAGCTGCCTACTTAGACCGGAACTATAGTGAGCAAAGGGGATCAAGTATCGGAGGGAGGCGGATTGAAGAATCATACCACGACTACCTTAGGACAAACGTCGCAGTTTTGACCAAGAATACTATAATGTTATCCATTGAGCGTGTCGACCCCAATATCGTTGCTACTAGGGAGAAGAAAGAGTAGGAAACTCAGCTGAAGGTCAAAGTTAGTGCCAAGAGGGCCAGGGAAAGTAGTGCTGCCAAATCGAAGAAAAAGAAGTGAAAGGCTAGTATTCATGAGGAGGAGATAGTGTTAGGCTTCAATCACACCATATAAGTTTCTCTATTAAATCAAGCCCCATATCAGTTTCTCCGTTAAATCAAGCTCACATCTCTATGGAACCTTTGAAGAAGTTGAATGCTTCAGAAATGGGAGGGAGCAGTCACTCACCAAGAGATGAGAACATCGAGATCACCGGCCATGGAGGGGGCGATGGTAGTAGAGCCCAAGAGACTAACTTGGATCAACCGCCCAACAAGGATGCTTTGCCTCATGCTGAGGTTGCCCATGCGGCTACTCCTCCTACTCATGTTATTTCTCCGGGCAAACCGAGCGATCGGTGTTTGTTCAATCAGATGGTATTTTGCTTTCTTTTAAACATATTTCTAGTTTACCTGTTAAACTCTTGTGATAATAGCTCAATCTTCCTATTCTCCCCCTCCCCAGTTTATTACTGATGAGGGATCTTTCGGAGGAGAAGGTATGTTTCACTTTTCTTGGAGTATTAAGTTTGGGCGGTTTCTCCCTTTTTTTATTTATCTAATCTTTCTTTTTAGGTGGTCATTCTGGCGATGAGGGGGTTCACACCTCCTACTTCGCTCCTAATTGGCGTTTGAGGAATGACATCCGCCTTAACTTCTACTAAGCTTGCTCGGAAATATTTTCCCACCTTGCTACCCTTGCGGAGCAATATTTTGTCAATAAGTTGGACGATCACTAAGTACTCTAGTGGGCGTATCAAAGTTTAGGAGTGAGCATAGTTGCCCAAACGGAACTCCTTGGGAGGTTCGAGTATCTTAGCTCTGATGACACTGAGCTTGTTCAGCTCCACGACAGGTGTCGTGACTTGGTCGATAGGCTAAATGCTACGCAGAGGGATAGGAATGAGCATGTTTGATTGTACGAGAGGCCGTCTGAAAAGCACGAGCCTTTTGAAGAAAATTCATATGGCATGTGCTAGCCAAGAGAAAGGATTGATCGAGCAACTGGATGAGATTGGGAAAGAGAATGAAGCTTGGAGTAAGACTTCTTCTGAGCAAGTGGAGGAAGCTGGAAGAAGAATTGGATCAGAAGACTAGCCGCTTGAATGAGGCTGAGACAAGCGTTCAGAAGTTGGAAAAGGAAAAAAAGAGCCTTGTCATGGAACTTGGCCAAACTGAGATCGTTCGACACAACACCATCTAGTAGCTCGTTCCTGTTATTGTCTGTCGTCTCTTCCGGAGCTATGAATATAAGGAAAGTCATGTTGAGCCCCCAATCTTTCTTTTATTGAAATATGGCTCGAAGGGGTAGGGGTGAAGAGGATGGACGAGGAGTTAGGTGTTATCTTTCTAGGGAAGAGGAATATGGACTTGGATGTTCCAACTAAGTGGAAAAGGGTGTTTGACGAGCTTGTTTTCCAGGTTTCTTCGTATTTTCTTGGAGATTTATCCAATTTTCTCGTCTTTATGCTCCAATGCTCATACATTCCCCATTATGCAAATAGGAAGCAATTAAGTACCAAATCATATATAAAAGTAGTAATTGTGAAAAAATAAGGAGAGATATTGATATTAAAAATGATACATAATTTGATGTTATCAATAGGACATTGGACTTTGTTTCTCATTGGATTTTGGCTTAGTTTCCAGTTACCGTGTGAAGATGTAGCGTTGGAACTCCAAGTCGAAATAAAATTGAGAGAATGATATTTTTCCTAGGCCCCTTGTGTGAAAAATATTTGTGAAAGCATGTCCATGCGAGAAAGTGTCTAGGACACTATAGGAATTATCACAAAAACAAGGAAGGAAGAAAGTATCACGAGAATATACATTCATGTCTGGTACTTTTCAAAAATCGAAAAAGTTCGAAGGGATATAGTCATATACCCAGACTTAGCTTGGTGGAGCTTAAATCGGAGAATCACTACTTGGGTATTGAATCGGTTTCTATGAACGAGGTGCTTCAGTGTCATGCTTGAGACTGCTAAGTACAGTAAAATCGATTCCTATATTGCTATTGTTGCACAAGTGGAAAGATTATTTTCACACAACGGCTTTCAAACTTACCTTCACAGAAATGTTGAAGGGTCACACGGGTGCACACTAAATAGAACAAGCAAGTGGGAATAAGAAACGAGTTACGAAATGAAATGAGAGTAACGGGGAAATGGAAATATTATGGTATTTTCATTTAGGGGTTAAACGATAATTACTCTAAGTGTAATATTTATCCGGGACAACTACTTGGGTATTAAACGATAAAAATACCCCTATAAGGGTTGTATTAGTTGATCGCCCCTAGTGTAAATTTTTGTTAAACATCTTGATTTCTCCAAAAGGAGAAATGAACATGGTCATGAAATTTTGTGTCATATGAATACATGTCTTGTTTACTTAGTCCACTTATACGTAAAAACAATACATGTCTTGTTCAATTATATTTTCTTTATACTCTGTAAAAAATTATGCACCGAGTGACTTAATGTTCTGGCCCCATAGTGACAATGAACATATGGCTTTGCGAACGCATGTTTGATCTTAAGCTCATACCCGCTAACTTTTGACCCATGTCAGGTAATGTCCACATTTTTTACCTCCTAACAATTGGGCCACAATTTCCGCATCAGTCATCGGAGGCCCAGTCGAAGTGCTCACGCCCTCTTGTCGCTCATGTCGCAATCTAAGCATTTCCAACTATGTAGTTACAAAAATGAACCATTTAGTATTAAAATCATGAAAAGGGTTTTCATAATTAACTAAACACCACATGAAGGGTGTTAGGTTGATTATGCACGATTACCAAACACCCTTATGCTGCATTAGAGGTGTTTGGCAACTGGTGCTACCTAACACCCTTAATGTTGCAGTACCGTGTTTGGAAGGTGGCACATAAGAGGTGCTTAGTAAATCACTAACGCTATATTCTTGAGATGGCTTCATGATGAGGCGAAAAGTGTTAAGGTTTTAGGGGGTCATTTAAGCCCTAATCCGTAATTATTTGATCAAATGTTGCCTTTAATCGTTCCTTTTGTCATTTTAGGTACTTTGGAGAAGAAATCTGGAAAAGGAAGCATTTTGGACGTTTTTGGAGCATAAAAGTGAAGAAAACGACAAAGTCTCAAATTATGCTGGAAACAGTACCTGACGGCGTCACACCTTACAAGGTGACGGCGTCATGTGTTGAAAAAGAGGTGGATAATTTTACACTTGACGGGCCAGAAAAATTTTGAAGCATTTACACGTGACGGCGTCACGTGTTATTTCGCCAAGGCCGTCACGTTATAAGTTAAAGAGAGACGACCCAGAAGACTTTTGAGGTGACGACGTCAGGATTCAACCTGACGACGTCAGATGATATAGAGTGAGGACGTCAGAAAGAAGGTTTGCACAAGAAGAAACCTTAGTGAAACCGTCACATGTTGATCAAGACAATCACAACTCGCGCACGGAGTAGCCGTTACTGTTTTGGCCATAAAATCTTCATACGAACTCGAATTTAGGTGATTCAAAAGCCCACGCGAAGAGGACAAAAAGATGTACAATTTGGTGAAGAAAAATTGGTCTTGATGCCATCCCCTTATATGGGCTGACGCCGTCAAGTCGGGCCGGGCAGAAAACTGCTTATAAATATGTTAGGTCACCATGTTTAGCATAAACTCTCATCACTCCTATAGTATACCAACTGCTAAAATTCTTTTTCTAGTTTTGGCATGAGTCGGAATTGTTCTATCTTATCGGGCATTTTGTAGGAAATTTCGTCGGTCTCGTCCTTAACTTAACTATCCCTAATGATGGATCATAATTCATTCTAGAGACTTCAACGAATGGTTTTCCTAGCACAACATTTGATAAATTGATGTTGACTGCGGGGTTAACATCTTCTAAGATCACAAAATCTACTACATAGGTGAAATTTCCTACGTAAACGGGCAACCCTCTAACCCTCGCTATGAAATTACTTGTTCTTCCAGTTATGTAGTCTATCCTAAGAGCTAATTGCTTTTTCATAATCCAATTGTAGAATGTCCTAGACAAGATATTTATGGGTGACTCAAGGTCAATGTAAGCTTTCCACACATGCAAATTCCCAACATTGCATGGTATGTTTATGTTGTTTGGGTTGCCAGCTCGAATAATCGGTAGATTTCTATAGATTGATGGGTTAGGATCATCCAATAGATTCTTGTGGTATGCAAGCTCATCCTCAGTGGGAAACCTGTTGAAGTAATCCTCTACCTTTTCCATTTCTTTCTCGACATCTTTCTCAGAACTACCTCCTATCTCAACCTTACCTTCATCATCATCCTTGCAACTCCTATCAAGTGGCTTAATGGTGACTACGTTGACAAAGTGTACGTGTTTGGATGATGAAGGGTCCTTAACCTCATTCCCCGACTAGGATTCCTTACACCTTTGGTAGACGGGGTCATTACTTGGTTATTTAAGGCCTTTATTAAATTATCAATTTTATTGGTCATCTCATTTTGTTGTTGGTTGAAATCGGCTTCAAACTTAGCTATACGAGCTTCTTGAGACGCCATAAAATTGGACATCAATAATTCAAGATTATTGGTATTGCCGTAATTGTTGGAAGGATTGTTGTTGAATGTACGGTTTGGGGGTGGGCCGTTTGGTTGGAAACGATTAGGCGGATTGGAAGAATTGGTTTGAGAAGGGTTTTAGTTTTGTTTCCACCTAAAGTTTGGGTGATTTTTTCAAGAAGGGTTGTATGAATCACCATAAGGGTTTGGCTCGGGTTTGAAAGTGTACCACTTTTCTCCCGCTCTGTCGGTACGCGAAGATGCATAGTCTGCAAAAGCTTGTTCGGGGAGTTCCATGCAATCACGAGTGTCGTGGGAACCACTACAATATTCGCATGAAGAACTGATTTTATTCACTTGGCTTGAAGGTTTAGGAGCCTCGTAGGATTTCATGAGAAACTTGACTTGGTCCTCAAGTTCCATGATCCTACGGTCGGGAATGCTTGAATTATTCGAAGGCAAAGATATTGCCTTGACCGTTTTATTCAAATCACGGGATCATATCAACATTCGTTGTCATAGAGAGCAAGATCTTCAATGATTCCCCATGATTCCTCCGCATTCTTATCACGTATCTTACCACCGTGCCTTGTGGAGAGATTGACATGATCATAAAAGATTTGGACTTTAAGCCAAAAAAATCCAATGTTGTCGATGATGTTTTGGAGATCGGCTATAAGGAGAGGGATGCCACATAGCTTATTACTCATATAGTTCTCCTTCGGAAACCTACTACAAGCCTTTCGTTTATGGTTGGGTTGTCAATAGTGTTCCACAACCCTAAGTTTCGTCCAGTTCTTAAGGATGCGGAAGGGCAAGGTAATACTTATTATTTCAGATGACTGTAATAATCTTAGCTTATTTGTGTTCCATCTAACCACACCTTTCATCCTTTATGTTTTGTAGTTGTTGATATGTTTGAATTCTTGAAGTTGCCTACTTAGACCAGAACTATAGTGAGCAAAGGGGATCAAGTATCGGAGGGAGACGGATTGAAGAATCATACCACGACTACCTTAGGACAAACGTCGCAGTTTTGACCAAGAATGATATAATGTTATCCATTGAGCGTGTCGACCCCAAGATCGTTGCTAATAGGGAGAAGAAAGAGTAGGAAACTCAGCTGAAGGTCAAAGTTAGTGCCAAGAGGGCCAGGGAAAGTAGTGCTGCCAAATCGAAGAAAAAGAAGTGAAAGGCTAGTATTCATGAGGAGGAGATAGTGTTAGGCTTCAATCACACCATATAAGTTTCTCTATTAAATCAAGCCCCAAATCAGTTTCTCCATTAAATCAAGCTCACATCTCAATGGAATCTTTGAAGAAGTTGAATGCTTCAGAAATGGGAGGGAGCAGTCACTCACCAAGAGATGAGAACATCGAGATCACCGGCCATGGAGGGGGCGATGGTAGTAGAGCCCAAGAGACTAACTTGGATCAACCGCCCAACAAGGATGCTTTCCCTCATGCTGAGGTTGCCCATGCGGCTACTCCTCCTACTCATGTTGTTTCTCCGGGAAAACCGAGCGATCGGTGTTTGTTCAATCAGATGGTATTTTGCTTTCTTTTAAACACATTTCTAGTTTACCTGTTAAACTCTTGTGATAATAGCTCAATCTTCCCATTCTCCCCCCTCCCCAGTTTATTACTGACGAGGGATCTTTCGGAGGAGAAGGTATGTTTCACTTTTCTTGGAGTATTAAGTTTGGGCGGTTTCTCCCTTTTTTTTATTTATCTAATCTTTCTTTTTAGGCGGTCATTCTGGCGATGAGGGGGTTCACACCTCCTACTTCGCTCCTAATTGGCGTTTGAGGAATGACATCCGCCTTAACTTCTACTAAGCTTGCTGGGAAATATTTTCCCACCTTGCTACCCTTGCGGAGCAATACTTTGTCAATAAGTTGGACGATCACTAAGTACTCTAGTGGGCGTATCAAAGTTTAGGAGTGAGCACAGTTGCCCAAACGGAACTCCTCGGGAGGTTCGAGTATCTTAGCTCTGATGACACTGAGTTTGTTCAGCTCCACGACGGGTGTCGTGACTTGATCGATAGGCTAAATGCTACGCAGAGGGATAGGAATGAGCATGTTTAATTGTACGAGAGGCCGTCTAAGAAGCACGAGCCTTTTGAAGAAAATTCATATGGCATGTGCCAGCCAAGAAAAAGGATTGATCGAGCAACTGGATGAGATTGGGAAAGAGAATGAAGCTTGGAGTAAGACTTCTTCTGAGCAAGTGGAGGAAGCTGGAAGAAGAATTGGATCAGAAGACTAGCCGCTTGAATGAGGCTGAGACAAGCGTTCAGAAGTTGGAAAAGGAAAAAAGAGCCTTGTCATGGAACTTGGCCAAACTGAGATCGTTCGACACAACACCATCTAGTAGCTCGTTCCTGTTATTGTCTGTCATCTCTTCCAGAGCTATGAATATAAGGAAAGTCATGTTGAGCCCCCAATCTTTCTTTTATTGAAATATGGCTCGAAGGGGTAGGGGTGAAGAGGATGGACGAGGAGTTAGGTGTTATCTTTCTAGGGAAGAGGAATATGGACTTGGATGTTCCAACTAAGTGGAAAAGGGTGTTTGACGAGCTTGTTTTCCAGGTTTCTTCGTATTTTCTTGAAGATTTATCCAATTTTCTCGTCTTTCTGCTCCAATGCTCATACATTCCCCATTATGCAAATAGGAAGCAATTAAGTACCAAATCATATATAAAAGTAGAAATTGTGAGAAAATAAGGAGAGATATTGATATTAAAAACGATACATAATTTGATGTTATCAATAGGACATTGGACTTTGTTTCTCATTGGATTTTGGCTTAGTTTCCAGTTACCGTGTGAAGATGTAGCGTTGTGTACTAATGTTTGATTTAATGGGAGGTAAGAAAAGATTTATTATTGGCGGAGATGGCAACTTGGAACTCCAAGTCGAAATAAAATTGAGAGAATGATATTTTTCCTAGGCCCCTTGTGTGAAAAATATTTGTGAAAGCATGTCCATGCGAGAAAGTGTCTAGGACACTATAGGAATTATCACAAAAACAAGAAAGGAAGAAAGTATCACGAGAATATACATTCATGTCTGGTAATTTTCAAAAATCGAAAAAGTGCGAAGGGATATAGTCATGTACCCAGACTTAGCTTGGTGGAGCTTAAATCGGAGAATCACTACTTGGGTATTGAATCGGTTTCTATGAACGAGGTGCTTCAGTGTCATGCTTGAGACTGCTAAGTACAGTAAAATCGATTCCTATATTGCTATTGTTGCACAAGTGGAAAGATTATCTGCACACAACGGCTTTCAAACTTACCTTCACAGAAATGTTGAAGGGTCGCACGGGTGCACACTAAATAGAACAAGCAAGTGGAAATAAGAAACGAGTTACGAAATGAAATGAGAGTAACGGGGGAAATGGAAATATTATGGTATTTTCATTTAGGGGTTAAACGATAATTACTCTAAGTATAATATTTATCTGGGATAACTACTTGGGTAGTAAACGATAAAAATACCCCTATAAGGGTTGTATTAGTTGATCGCCCCTAGTGTAAATTTTTGTTAAACATCTTGATTTCTCCAAAAGGAGAAATGAACATGGTCATGAAATTTTGTGTCATATGAATACATGTCTTGTTTACTTAGTCCACTTATACATAAAAACAATACATGTCCTGTTCAATTATATTTTCTTTATACTCTGTAAAAAATTATGCACCGAGTGACTTAGGGCGCGTTTAGTAATGGAAAATTTTTCTAGTTTTCATTTTTTAGTTTTTCGGAGAATGGGGGAGCTATTCTTTCTCTAGAGAACACTTGAAAACGTGTTTAGATGGAGTTTTCTAAAATGGAAAACCTATGGAGAACTCATAAAGGGAGTTTTCCAAAACTTAGTTATAAACTTGGAAAACAGCTTCTCCATTTTTCCCAGAAAACTTTTGGAAAAAACTCAATTTGAACGCGTTTTCCATTCTCTTAGGTTTTCTTGGAAAATTTTTCTAGAAAACCTCCTTACTAAACGCGCCCTTAATGTCCTGGCCTCCTAGTGACATTGAACATATGGCTTTGCGAACGCATGTTTGATCTTAAGCTCATACCCGCTAACTTTTGACCCGTGTCAGGTAATGTCCACGTTTTTTACCTCCTAACAAATGGGCCACAATTTCCGCATCAGTCATCGGAGGCCCAGTCGAAGTACTCACGCCCTCTTGTCGCTCATGTCGCAATCTAAGAATCTCCAACTATGTAGTTACAAAAATGAACCATTTAGTATTAAAATCATGAAAAGGGTTTTCATAATTAACTAAACATCACATGAAGGGTGTTAGGTTGATTATGCACGATTACCAAACACCCTTATGCTGCATTGGAGGTGTTTTGCAACTGGTGCTACCTAACACCCTTAATGTTGCAGTACCGTGTTTGGAAGGTGGCACATTAGAGGTGCTTAGTAAATCACTAACGCTATATTCTTGAGATGGCTTCATGATGAGGCGAAAAGTGTTACGCTTTTAGGGGGTCATTTAAGCCCTAATCCGTAATTATTTGATCAAATATTGTCTTAAATCGTTCCTTTTGTCATTTTAGGTACTTTGGAGAAGAAATCTGGAAAAGGAAGCATTTTGGACGTTTTTGGAGCATAAAAGTGAAGAAAACGACAAAGTCTCAAATTATGCTGGAAATAGTACCTGACGGCGTCACACCTTACAAGGTGACGGCGTCATGTATTGAAAAAGATGTGGATAATTTTACACTTGACGGGCCAAAAAAATTTTGAAGCATTTACACGTGACAGCGTCACGTGTTATTTCACCAAGGCCGTCACGTTATAAGGTAAAAAGAGACGGCCCAGAAGACTTTTGAAGGTGACGATGTCAAGATTCAACCTGACGACGTCAGATGATATAGAGTGACGACGTCAGAAAGAAGGCTTGCACAAGAAGAAACCTTAGTGAAACCGTCACATGTTGATCAAGACAATCACAACTCGCGCACGGAGTAGCCGTTACTGTTTTGGCCATAAAATCTTCATACGAACTCGGATTTAGGTGATTCAAAAGCCCACGCGAAGAGGACGAAAAGATCTACAATTTGGTGAAGAAAAACTGGTCTTGATGCCGTCCCCTTATACGGGCTGACGCCGTCAAGTCGGGCCGGGCAGAAAACTGCTTATAAATACAACCTTAAATCTTCATTATTTGTAAGCCCCAAACCCTAAGTCCGATTCTAGGGTTAGGGTAGGTGTTTTTCCAGCAACTTAGAGGGTCTTAATCACTCCATAAACATCTTGTATTGGTGTGTTGATTCTATCTTAATTATGTCTTCCATTATTATTGTTGCTTGTTCTTCATTGATTATGTTTTGCTAAATCACCTAGTGTTTACCTATGATTGTGTGAAACTTGTGTATAACCAATTAGATCTTATTGATTTCTTGTTGATGTTTTTGTCTATCTCCATCAATTAAGGCGTGACAACTTCAATAGATCTAGTTGGTGTAGTTTATAAATCTTGCTTTCTATTGTTTCTTGTTTTGATTGGGTGATGTCGATGTTAGGCTTAAGAAAACTGGCTAACCTCCTATATGGTAAC
>LBNU01001811.1:3349-39157 GCA_014162995.1 Artemisia annua | reverse complement strand
ATTTGCTATGACAGGTAGTGAGTGATATTTTTCCATTTCCATTTAGTTATATAGGTTTATAACACCCGAGAGATGAGAGTATCCAAACACTATTTGTGAGGTGCTAGTATATGATTTTCGTGCTTGTTATGACTAGGGTGGAATAACTATTTGTTTTAATTACTTTTATATTAGTATTAAATGACTCCTAGCTCATATTTTTGATTGGAATAAAAGCGCATTTGCTTGAGGACAAGCAAATCTCAAGTGTAAGGGTATTTGATGAAGTGAAAAATGTTACGCTTTTAGGGGGTCATTTAAGCCCTCATCCGTAATTATTTGATCAAATATTGTCTTAAATCGTTCTTTTTATCATTTTAGGTACTTTAGAGAAGAAATCTGGAAAATGAAGCATTTTGAACGTTTTTGGAGCATAAAAGTGAAGAAAATGACAAAGTCTCAAATTATGCTGGAAACAGTACCTGACGGCGTCACACCTTACAAGGTGACGGCGTCATGTGTTGACAAAGAGGTGGATAATTTTACACTTGACGGGCCAGAAAGATTTTGAAGCATTTACACGTGACGGCGTCACGTGTTATTTCACCGAAAATGTCATTGAAAAAAGTTGATCGTTCAACTCAAAGAATAGTGTTCGTTAGGATTGAAAATAACACGTGACGCCGTCAAATGTTAACAGCTTTTAACACGTGACGCCGATAGTAGATAAATTTCAATCCTAACGAATTTAGTAGATAAGTTTCTATAATTGTGGATTGCACGGTGGGCAGTTGGCCCAAAATGTTAACAGCTATCGGGATTTGAATCTAGTACCTCTCGTTGGGATTTCCAAATACTCAACATCAGACTACGCCCTTAGGGTTAGTGAAGGGACAACAAATTTAAATAACATTTTCGGTGTAACAATAGAACAAATGTATCATTATGAAATACTATACATAGATTGTTACAAGGAATTATTTTTGATATGACAAATTGTACCCATTTGCACATGTGTGGGGAACTGAAAGAACCAAGAAAGTAACCCTCAACTAATGAAACAAAACTTGATGTCATTAAACAAGAAACTTGGAAAGTATAGTCACATTTCATCCCCATCACATAACCCATTTCCTTAAGCAAACAAATGAGCCCACAATACAAATTAACTGATTCTCTTGTATGCCACAATATATTGCTACGAGTAATATCTTATTTTATTGTCATTATAATAAATCTTGATTCATCGAATGTATATTAGTTTACAGATTTGAGATGTGCACCTAATATGTGAGACTAGTGTGATTTATGACTAATTGTAGGCTCTATAACCTTTTTTTTTTTTTTTTTTTTTTTTTTTTTAGAATAGAAAATTTATAGAAAGATAGAAGCAGGGCCGGCTTTAAAGGAGTGCAAGAGGTGCCATTGCACAGGGCCACCGCTTAACAAGGGCCACAAAATTCCATGCACTTTATTATATGTATATACACAACATCGGGCTTGAGTTTAATTAGTTCATGCACTAGTGATACATGCGTATTTCGTATGTGTGTTTAAGGGCCTTTTTGTGGTGACGGCACGGGGCCACCGAAATCCATGAGACGGCCCTGGATAGAAGTATAGAACACCAGTTATTACAAGATGTGCGGTATAATCTTATAAGAGTACTAGTAGCAAATAACCCAAAAAAGATATGCTACAATCATGTTGTTTACATCTATGCATGACTTGATGATAATCTGTATATTTGTCTTTTATAAATTTTCGTTTTGGAACCGAGTAAAGAATTGGTATAAGGAGAGGTCGACGAACAAAAAGACTGAATTTTATGTCAAGCAATAACACACTTTTTTCCCGCTGTCACTATTAAACTTGCTGGCCTTTGGAGTGTGGACCGTGGACGTAGGCAACGATGACATAGTCAGGGTTAACGTAGAAAGAAAATAAATCCTTAATGACTTTGGTTGTCAAAAACAAACTTTTATTCTTGTTTTGGACAATTGCTTGTTTACTTTTAATCAGGGGAAGCGTAAAGTCTTTTCTTATATTCCTAAAAGAATTATTGCTTATAACTTTTGTTCGTTAAACCATACTCTCATGACATTTGATCATGTGTGGTTGTTGGTTGTGTTACGATTTATGTTATGTATAACTATTACCATCATTCGTCAAGATTGAGACTAGCTAGAACGGTTTCTTGCAAGATTTTTGCTCATGAACGTACTATAATGACTTTTAGCATCTTGAGTTTAACAACATTGTAATCTGTATTACTGGTATACTCTGTTTCTGGATGAAGATTAGTATCATCAGAGTTGTCTTGTAGCTTTATCTGATATCGGGTAGAATATAGAGTTGTTATACCAGATGAGGGGTATGCCCCAAAATCTGTGAGGATATCCTTATGATGTACAAACAAGTTGGAAGTATATAATTCACTTTTGCACCAAAAAAAACATTGTAATCTGTATAGAAAATGGATTGCTATACTGTCATTTTGCTTAATTTTGAAGAAAAAAACGAGAGCGAAGGAGACATATCAGGATCTTTTTATATGTAACGTCGTGAGCTGAAACGTACAAATGCTAAACGTGTTGTTATACGAGTAGTAATAATTTGACATATGTGATTTTCTGGAATATTTGATTCATAATAAAACACCTTTATGGCCATAATACAGCCATGGCATTTTGACTTATTTGAAGCACAAGAACAAGAATAGAATACCTAATCAGACCTTTTCATACATCAAAGTGCAAGTTGGAATTTTAGCGGCAAACATTTCAACAAAACTTTACATATCGCCTTTTGGCTATTTTTAAAGATATATTCTTTGATTGCAATTACTTGGATCCACATGATTCTTTAATTATTGATTCGTAATAAGATATTTTAATTCAGTGGTGTACCGCTATATGCAACACCGTATTAATTAATTTCTTTTTGAAGCTAGTAAACAAGAACTTCACCACATATGAGAGAACACAATAACGTGAGCAAAAGAATACTTCTTGGGCTAAATTGACCCAAGTCTCAACAATTAAAATGACCAAAACCGATCAAAAGAAAAAGAAGCAAATCGAAAATAAGCAAAACTTATCGGTCATGTTTCTCAAAAAACCAGTCTTGGTTTAATCAAAGACCAAACCAAAGCCGTGATCCCTTAACAGAAAAAAGAACAAAATATTTTTAAAAAAACTGGCAATAATATCCGAAAGTTTCAGAAAAGCTCACTAACTATAAAACATTATACAAAACCACAAATACTTTTGTACCAAACTCGGTGTGAGACGACTGTTATAACTCAGCTTTAGTAGAATTTTTAAACAAATTTCAAGATTCTCTTAGAAACTAAAACACTTTTTAAAATATAATATCGATTTCGAAAAATAAACCCATGTAACAAAGGCTTGCACGATACAATACTGCCTCTCTCCTCCACAAAAACTCATCCTCTTTACGACTCGCAACCACTATCAACCTATGTTATTCATCCCCACGCCGCCACCAACACTGCCTCTCCCCTCCGCAAGTTCATTAGCTGCGACAACCCTGGTTTATTTCTGCTCATCTACGAGTTCCTTCTTAGTAGACTTCATCAAAATCATCATATCATGTTTTACTTAGGACAAAACCTCTTTGACAACTTATGAATCCCCAAGGACCTTTTATGATATTTTGTATATTTTGAACTATTTAGGGACTAGTTTTGACAATTTGTGAAAGTTGAGGGACTGAAACTGCCAATTGTGCAAACTTTGCTTGTTTTTTCATTTGTTTTCAAACATTTTGCATCTAAGACTCATAAAACACACTTTTGGAATATTTCCATTATTTTGATGCATTATTTGGTGTTTTTGGCTGTTTTTGGCAGTTCAGGTGATAGAAATGATGAGTATTTACACACTCATCAGTTGCCTATTGTCACCTACGGCCAAGAGCCGGAAGGAACAAGTTGCCTTGCACCCCAAGAGGGTTGCCTATTATCATCCACGGCCAAGAGCCGGAATGTTGCCTTGCACCCCAAGAAGGTTGCCTATTATCATCCACGGCCAAGAGCCGGAAGGCACAAGTTGCCCTACACCCCAAAAGGGTTACATATTGTCATCCGCGGCCAAGAGCCGGAGGGTATAAGCTACTTTGACAAACAAAGACCGAACGGTATAAACTGCAAGTTAAAATGCGTGCAGAAATGATAACGTTAAAAACCAAGCGAGTCACACCCCGCGGAAAGATAACATGTTGAAGCTAAATTCGGAAAGAAATAAACAAACATATACGATAAACTGATATATATTCAAAAAAATCCTAAGACTATTACATATTTGGTCCGAACGATTACACAAAAATCTCGAAAGGACATCAAAAGATGAAAAGTAAAATACATCATTTGGTCATAACTACCATCCGAGCCCAACATCGGCCATCGGATTAACAAAGCAAGTAGGAATGATAAAAAGCTTCACAAGAGGCTCAAAATATCTGAATCCGTAGTCTAAACGGAGATATTCAAGCCTCGGAACACAGTAACCAGCAAGTAGGAATGATAAAAAGCTTCACAGAGAATTAGTAATACTTGAACCCATAGTCTAAATGGAAGTATACTAATCCTCGAATAACACATCTTCAAGAGTCCGGAGCTTCAAGAGATCGGAGCAGGGGCACTAGGAGCAGCATTGTCCTGGTCGGACAGATTCTCAACGGTAGGTCCCTCCTTAACAACCTGACCATCGGAATCCGTACCTGAAGTACCAGTAACATTGACCACAGGTTCGGTCTCGGTCGGAGCAGCATCCGGAAACATATCCATATGATCATTGAAGGACCGGAAACGGGTTTTGCTGACCTTCTGAACGTACGGGTAATCTTTGGTAAGCGCCTGATCAAATAACACTTGATACTTCTGGTCAGCATCCAAATCAATACCCTCCACGGCCGCCTCCAGCAGCTTAACTGCCTCCTCCGGATCGTTCCCCAAATTTGCCCCGTCTATAAGCCCAGACTGGTAGAACAAATTGAATGGCTCAGCTAAAGTTGTCTTGAACTCATGACTCCCCAACAAACGACGAACCATTTCCGGAAGGAATTCATTAACAACCCGGTTCCGATCAATCTCCGCATTACCAGCCCGGATGGCTATATCCTGCTTCTCTTGAAGGAGTTTTTTGTACTCCTCCTCTTCTTCGCTCAAAGCCAATTTGACCTTGCCGAGCTCAGCCTCCAAAGCCTTGATTTTCTCAGCTTGCTCTGCGGACACCTCCCTCCACTCCTCTTTTTCCTTCTCCAAGTCGGAAACCCTCCCTGTCAAACTCAACTCCCTTTCCGAACAACCAGCATGCTCCAGACGTAGCTTCTTAAACTCCTCCGGATCTTTGTTGGAACACTCAGCATGTTCATCTCTGACCTTCTTCAAGTCCGCTGCCATACCATCAAACCTGGCAGTTAGCTTCCAATAATCCACGAGAAGAGACTCGAAGCGAAAAATAACATCCGCTTGAGCCGTAGCATGCTTGCCCAACGACAACCAAGCCCTCTGAATCGCCTCACCATCCTTGAAGAGATCCAAATAACTTTCCTCCTCCGGAGTAGCCAAGTTTATCATCATGTCCCGACAAACATTAGCATTGTTCATCCGTGTGCCCCTCTTCACGGACCATTCGGGAACATAAGGAGCGTCCGAAGCATCCTCCCCAATACCTTCCTCTTCAACCATCGCCTCCTTACCCGGACGAGAAGAACCGCCTTTCGAACCACCTGAGAATACAAAGCAATTTACTTAATAACACAATCGGTTACACAAGCTGTGAAACAAAACATACGGACGCAAGAAATCAAAAATCCATCGTTATTACGTACCTGCACCAGACCCCCCAGCCTGATCACCCGTTCCTTCAACCCCAGAATCCTTCGGAGGAATAGATCGAATGGGTCTCGGTTCCGGGATGTCCCCAGCAACATCCAAATCGATGACGGGAGTATCGTCAGTCACTTTTGTTCTCTTCTGAACTCGAGAAGAGATGTCCCCTCCGGACCTTTTGCTGGGAGGTTTCTTCAACCCTGCCTTGGCGGCCTGCTCCTTCTTCCTATCCTTGGCCGCCAAAACCTTGTTATCCGGAACCTCAACCTTCCGTAGCTCATCAGTCTTCTCCGGAACCTGAGCATTGGATTCCAATGGCTTCGTAACATGAACAACACTGACATGACCTTCCGGGTACTTGTCCCCCTTTTCCACATTAACCTTCTTGCGTAGAAGTGGTTTCTTCAAGTACTCAGACATAGTGACACCTGTTAACAGACGAAACACGCAGTTAAACACAAATTTATGATATTAACGACAAGAAAGGAAAACTCATGCTTATGACAGAGGCTATACCCCTCCCCTCCTCGTCCCTCAAAGCCGGACGGTAACCAGGAAACTCCCAATGGTCAGAAAGACCCAAGGCATACAAAATTCCTTGTGGAACTTGTAACGGCTCAATAGGTTTCTCGGCCAGCATCTCGGCATGAACAATGTTATATTCATTCTTCGAAAATGGATCAAAAACATCCGAATCTTGATGCCTCCAAGGCATAGCAAACGGTATAGCTCGCCTATCAATTAAGAAAAACTGATGCTTCCAACCCTTCAGACAGGAAGGAAAATCTTTGAAGCAGACCTTCCAATCCGCATGAACACGCTTTTCAAAAGAAAACCAACAGCCTTGTTTGCTAAGTTTATAAAAAACACGGAACAAAGAGGTGGTCGGAGGAATGTGCATGCTCCGGCAGTAAACCTCGAAGAGAGTAACACGGTGCATACCAAGCGGAACCAACTGAGAGATGTGAACCTTGATGNTGTTGGTGTAAGACCTGATGATGCTACATTGAGTGTGGTCTTATCGGCTTGTGCTGCGTTAGGGGATTTGGAGCTTGGGAGATGGGTTCATTCTATTGTCAGTCAGAGTTCACTTATAAAAGACCTGTCAATAGTGAATTCGTTGATTCATATGTACACAAAATGTGGAGAGATTCAAGAAGCATTGACAATTTTTGGCAAATTGATTGATAAAAACATAGTGACATACAACACCATGATATTAGGCCTTGCTGCACATGGTCATGTTCAAGAAGCATTAGATGTATTTTCACTAATGATAAACAGGAATCACACACCACCCAACGACGTTACTCTCTTGGGGGTACTGACTGCGTGTAGCCATGGAGGAATGATAGATAAAGGAAGGCAATATTTCAATAAAATGACCGCCGAATATGGTATAAAACCAACAATAAAACACTACGGATGCATGGTAGACATGTTATCTCGAGCAGGGTTAGTTACTGAAGCTTATGATTTGGTTCAGAATATGCCGATGAAATGTAACGCTATAGCCTTGAGGACGCTATTGGCTGGTTGTCGTGTACACGGGAATATTGAATTAGCTGAGAATGTGAGACGAGATCTTCTTGAGGTGGACCCAGATCATAGCAGCGATTTTGTTCTATTAGCTAATACATATGCAAGTTTAGAAGATTGGAACCAAGTATCGAGAGTAAGAAGATCAATGACGGCAAAAGGAGTTCAAAAACCGAGCCCTGGAAACAGTCTTGTTGGTTTACTGTGAGGCTTAAGTCTTAGCATCACAAGACTGGAAATTTAGCATCTTTTAACATTCATTGCAGAACACAAAATAACAATCTATTTTTTCATTTGTCATTTTTATACATTATATTTTTGTGTTCCATTTGGGTTCCTTTTGCAGGTAGTATTCTTAATATATATTTTACAAAACTTGAACACTGTAGACGAGTGTATCAATTTTATACGGTACATAAATACAATGAACAATGCAAAAATACGTTGATCTCTAACACATAAAACCTTCTGAAAATTGCAAACACGAGTGAAATACTAAGCTCTTTAAATATTAACAGACCTATTAATCGATCATTAAAACATAAGGGTGTCGAATGCAAAACTTGGTGAAACAAAATATACCATTTTCATAAGTAGAATCAATTTATTTTGTTATACACAGTACGAACAGCGCACAGTTGCAATACGACTCTAATACGTTTTGTAAGACACATAAGTCATTTGTAACTTGACATATGATTTACAACTTTTTCTTCTGCTTACTCTCCTTCCACTCTTTGATGTTGGCATCTACTTTAGCTTTAACACGAGCATGAAATCCCGGATATGGTTCATAACCGATTGTCATTTGAAGTGCCTGTGAGCATCAACAACAAAAATTGAATTTGTAAGATCACAGTTTTTACCCATAATACAGAAAACATTTATATATATCAATGCATAAGAGCATTACCTCAAGCAACACGAAGAAAGGTGCCATCAAGAAGGCTTGTGTTAAGTTATCCAACAAAGCAGGAGCACGTTTCTAATTTAAAAAAATCAAAGAAAAGAAAGGAGTTCATTTAGAAACAGTGAACAAGAAAATGGTATACAAAACAAGAAATTGTTTTCATATAATTACCTCAAATACGCCATGTCCTACGAATTGTCCAGTCCAGCAGAATAACTGAGAAGCTAGAACAACCTGATAATGCGGGACAGAAGCATATTAAGATATGGTGATGTATAAACATACATTTATGCAATCACATCATCTATGTTTTACAAATAAAAATAATCAATGTGTATGCTGCAAGTTTTTGGAAGTTGTTGGTCAATCAAGCAACTAGCATGTAGTGTTTTCTATGACTCTGCGAGAAGAAGTGGCAATTACGACCATTAACTTATAACTAGTTCTTGAATTGTGTTTTTTTTTCTCAAACAGGTCAAATAACAAAGTTAAGCTAAAGGGGAACAGGTTTGGCCAAACATGCTGAGAGTCGCACACAAGTCTATTATAAGTGCATTTCAACCTCCTAAATCTTTTTATCCAAAAATTCATTTATCAACAGAATTGTATCTATAATTATAAATGGGTTTATAATCAACACATTATTTTTTTGTTGGACAAAAAGGGTTTGCGGCTCCACACAATCTGGCCTGGCCTGCTTTTGAGCCATACTTAAAAAATGACGCATGTGACCCGTACCGAAAAATGCCCGTTTTGACCCGTAGTAAAACATACTCATTTCATCACTTTTCACATGTTTAAACAGATTTTAGGTACTTTGGCCAACAAGTATATATTACTCTTTAGAAATAAAAAAAGCAAAAAGCTTTCAAACATTCAGGTGACACCATTTAATTTGGATAAGGGTTAGTTTAGATACTTCAATATGTAAGAAAAATGTGATTCATGATGTTGATTGTTGACTAATCATGGCTTGCTTGATAGCCAATCTCTTTTTCAAGAAAACTTAAACCGTAAGGTTTGGCCACAATTTTCAACAATTTAATAGTTCTACATGTACCCAATTTGAATTTAAGTTTATTATTATTATGCTAACAATAAAATATGATTTCTTTGCTATTTCCTAAACAATAAATGCAAATGATATGCTATAGGACAAACACATTTACCCAACCCATCTTGCCACCTCTAGTTACAAGCTATAGGGCAAACACACAAATGCCCCAACCACGAATTACTAGGGGGAAGTAAAACCAAAGATGAACCATAACCCATCACGACGTGATCATTATATTCTACCGTGTATAGACCGTGGAAGAAGTAAACAAAAGAGGTGTAAATGCCCAAAACTTAGCAATTCAAAAACCCTAATGCCAAGACCCCTGTGTTTATAAAATTAGCAACTAACCTTGTATGGAAGCTTGAGGCAGATAACTTCATAAGGCCATGGTGACAATACTAAATTGGCTCAGCATACGTATATAACAAAATTAATTTTCCTAACGTTTTAATGCAGGCTATAATGGTTCAAACTGGTCCAAAAGCATCTCCTCATGCAATTCTTTCATACTTTAAGCAATCAACTAATAAGTAAAAGATTGTCAAATTATTCTAAACTTTATCGACTATGTCTCCCTATGGTCTACTGCAGGCCTTTAGCAAACTGATTACTGATACAAACAATGCAAGATTACCTAACTATTCCAAAGCAACTCATTATCTGATTATGTGATTCCACGAGTCACGATGATTAGCAAAAAAACAAATGTTCCAAAGTCCAAAAAACTTTTAATTTACTAAAAAAACATATATACCTAAGCCTAGAATTTGTGACAAAATGTCACAACCTTATACCTAATTTTTAGACTTTAGACCTTATTCTTT
The DNA here is from genome assembly GCA_014162995.1 of Artemisia annua. Lineage (NCBI taxonomy): Eukaryota > Viridiplantae > Streptophyta > Magnoliopsida > Asterales > Asteraceae > Artemisia > Artemisia annua. The sequence continues at coordinate 28,988 of LBNU01001811.1, read as the reverse complement.
ACCCTTTGATTATCATCATTTCCGTCTAGTCTATGTCTACTTAGACTTAAAAAGGTTAAAATCTCAAATTAAACCAATCGATTTATAATTGATTCTACAAATCAATATAATTAATTTCCAAATGACAGAATAAACTAAGGTAGGTTAAGCTACTGGATTGCTTCAATACCAATCTGAAAATATAATTAATCCAACTTTGAAACCTTAATCTCACAGCAAACTGCATAACGATATATGAAAAAACCAACAATAACAGAAGAAACACTGCATGGTTGATTTACCCTTCTGTTCCAACATTTTACCAGGATGAAAAATCCCTTTTACCCAAACACTGCATGGTTGACCCCCATATAAACAGTGCATAAAACTAAAGGAGTGTTTGGGATTGCTAATTAAAACTGCTTATTATCTTCTGAAATATGCAGATTGCTTATTCAATAAAAGTCAACTCACTCAGAAATAATCATATTAGCAAAACAACTTCAGAACTGTTTCTACGCCTTATCAAAATCCCAATAATCTGATTAAACAAACCAATCCCAAACACTCCCATAATTAACTAGAATTACATCTAAACCAATCTTTAATCCTAATATAAAACCTAAAATCCACCATAAACTTAATAGAAAATTAAAAAAAAGTTTACCTTCCAAGCAAGACTGTAACCCAAATGCTGAGCAAGAAAACTCCCAAACACCCAACAAACAAAACACAAGAAACCAGCAAAAGCACCAGCTTTTTTATCCAAACAAACATAAAAAGCAGCATAAATCACAGTAAACAAAAACCCATAATTCAAAACCAAGCTGCCCAATGAAAAACCAACCAAAGGTGGCGTAAAATACAAAATCACAAGTGCAGTAAACAAAATAGGCCAAACAAACAACATATGGATAAATATATTCACTGGGTTGCTATGATATGCTCCATAAAAAGCAAAGTGTTTTTCAAGATCAAATAAACCTATTTTTGACATCTTTTTTTTTTTTTATAAAAATAACTTTTCTTGATAAATGTTTTATGGGATTTTTATTTTATGAAGATTGAAACTTTCTTGGTTTTTATAGATGGATGGCTTATTGGAACAAGACTTTGGTTTCTTGTATGTGTTGTTGTTGCTGACGTGTGATTTGTCTACTTTACTTGTTAACATGCACCGGCTAACTTGTTGTTGTATTTTTGTATTTTGATTTTGTTTATTAATGGAATAAAAGATTTTGGATAAGTGTAAAATAATGAAAGGATATCGATTACTGTTTTTATTTTTGGTCGTCCACATAAGGTGTGAAAACATCTTGATTTTTTGGCATCAGTCATCATCCACTCAATAAGGAATAATTTCGATAACTCTCCTGGCTCAGTAGGGCATTAACTATAATGACCACAAGCCGAGACTCGAACGCATAACCTTTTATCAACAAAATCTCTCTAGTGAACTCATAAATTTTTCAGAGATAGATAGAACTGAGCTAAAGCTCTTTCCTTATTATTTTTGTCGTAATTTTGTGTAGACCGTGGAAGAAGTAAACAAAAGAGGTGTAAATGCCCAAAACTTAGCAATTCAAAAACCCTAATGCCAAGACCCCTGTGTTTATAAAATTAGCAACTAACCTTGTATGGAAGCTTGAGGCAGATAACTACATAAGGCCATGGTGACAATACTAAATTGGCTCAGCATACGTATATAACAAAATTAATTTTCCTAACGTTTTAATGCAGGCTATAATGGTTCAAACTGGTCCAAAAGCATCTCCTCATGCAATTCTTTCATACTTTAAGCAATCAACTAATAAGTAAAAGATTGCCAAATTATTCTAAACTTTATCGACTATGTCTCCCTATGGTCTACTGCAGGCCTTTAGCAAACTGATTACTGATACAAACAATGCAAGATTACCTAACTATTCCAAAGCAACTCATTATCTGATTATGTGATTCCACGAGTCACGATGATTAGCAAAAAAACAAATGTTCGAAAGTCCAAAAAACTTTTAATTTACTAAAAAACATATATACCTAAGCCTAGAATTTGTGACAAAATGTCACAACCTTATACCTAATTTTTAGACTTTAGACCTTATTCTTTACCCTTTGATTATCATCATTTCCGTCTAGTCTATGTCTACTTAGACTTAAAAAGGTTAAAATCTCAAATTAAACCAATCGATTTATAATTGATTCTACAAATCAACATAATTAATTTCCAAATGACAGAATAAACTAAGGTAGGTTAAGCTACTGGATTGACTTCAATACCAATCTGAAAATATAATTAATCCAACTTTGAAACCTTAATCTCACAGCAAACTGCATAATGATATATGAAAAAACCAACAATAACAGAAGAAACACTGCATGGTTGATTTACCCTTCTGTTCCAACATTTTACCAGGATGAAAAATCCCTTTTACCCAAACACTGCATGGTTGACCCCCAAATAAACAGTGCATAAAACTAAAGGAGTGTTTGGGATTGCTAATCAAAACTGCTTATTACCTTCTGAAATATGCAAATTGCTTATTCAATAAAAGTCAACTCACTCAGAAATAATCATATTAGCAAAACAACTTCAGAACTATTTATACGCCTTATCAAAACCCCAATAATCAGATTAAACAAACCAATCCCAAACACCCCCTAATTAACTAGAATTACATCTAAACTAATATAAAACCTAAAATTCACCGTTAACTTAATAACAAAGAGAATATATTTATTACCTTCCAAGCGAGACTGTAACCCAAATGCTGAGCAAGAAAACTCCCAAACACCCAACAAAGAAAACACAAGAAACCAGCAAAAGCACCAGCCTTTTTATCCAAACAAACATAAAAAGCAGCATAAATCACAGTAAACAAAAACCCATAATTCAAAACCAAACTTCCTAATGAAAAACCAACCAAAGGTGGCGTAAAATACAAAATCACAAGTGCAGTAAACAAAATAGGCCAAACAAACAACATATGAATAAAAATATTCACTGGGTTGCTATGATATGCTCCATAAAAAGCAAAGTGTTTTTCAAGATCAAATAAACCTATTTTTGACATCTTTTTTTTTTAATAAAAATAACTTTTCTTGATAAATGTTTTATGGGATTTTTATTTTATAAAGTTTGAAACTTTCTTGGTTTTTATAGATGGATGGCTTATTGGAACAAGACTTTGGTTTCTTGTATGTGTTGTTGATGCTGACGTGTGATTTGTGTGTACTTTACTTGCTAACATGCACCGGCTATATTTTTGTATTTTGATTTTGTTTATTAATGGAATAAAAGATTTTGGATAAGTGTAAAATAATGAAAGGATATAGGTTACTGTTTTTATTTTTGATCGTCCACATAAGGTGTGAAAACATCTTGATTTCGGGTGTTTTTTTGGCATCAGTCATCATCCACTCAATAAGGAATAATTTCGATAACTCTCCTGGCTCAGTAAGGCATTAACTATAATGACCACAAGCCGAGACTCGAACCCATAACCTTTTATCAACAAAATCTCTCTAGTGAACTCATAAATTTTTCAGAGATAGATAGAACTGAGCTAAAGCTCTTTCCTTATTATTTTTGTAGTTATTACAAGATTGAAAGATAAAGGAGGAAAAGATTATTGAGTGATTTGCTAAATTTCTATTTACTAATTTGATTAAAATTTAAAAGTGTTGCTGATAAACGCTCTAATTAAATAAGCACAATTGGACGACTATAGTTTAATGAAAGTCTCAAAAAAAAATTAAAAAATGGATACAATCTTGAAGAACGGATACAAGTTCTAAAAAATTAGATACGAGTCCTTAACAAATAATATTTTGTGATTGAATGAATCAATTTGACATTAAACTATTGTAAAAAAATATTTTGTAAGTGTTAACGATGACTCTTAATTGTGGATTGGCAAAACTCAATTTGGTAACCTAGAAGATTTAAAAGTTTTTTTTTTTTATTCGATGCTAGCAGTGTTTGACTTTATGAAACATTGTGTTGAGCATTCAAAGTTTCATTTAAAGCCATCATAGTTTTAGAATAGTAGCCAATCATCATCATTTATTCTTTAGAAACTATCCGATAAATCATATTTTATTGTTCATATATAATAAAAGAAATAGCAAAAATAGAATAAAAAATTAATTTAATCACAAACCAATTAAAATTCTAAGTCTTTTTTTCCAAAATACCTATAGAAAATTATAAACTGTGTGAATTTTTAGTCTTTGCCACGCAAATTTTTTTACAAAATTGGTTCTTATGCAATTTAGTTCCAGCTGCCTTTTTTACAGAATTGGTTTTTGTGTGAAACTATATTTTTAAAACATAATATGATACAAAAGGAAAGACGTAGGCAATTAAACAACAAATTTATTTAATGTCTCGAAACAAAATACTCAAACAAACAACAAACTCATTTGCTATTTCCCCATTGTACATTGTTGTGTTTTCAAAATGAGAAATGATATTTTCTCCTACTACATGTTCCTACTCATATTCATACTCACAAGATCCTGACAAATGTCAGAATAGACGGTTTGGATGTAGAGAGATAATTAATGGAGAAAAAAATATATTATATTATTGTGTGCGTAAGAGGATATGTAAGAATATTATAACAAAACTCTTTTAAAATTGAGTTTGATGGATATATTTTGGATGCATGTTGGGTGGGGAGAAGGCGGAGAATTGGTGGCTAATCTCTACTACATTAAAAAAAAAAAAAAAAAAAAAAAGTGTATAATTATGCTTAAAACTCTTAAACAAGACAAATGTAATTACTAATAAACTTTTGATTATAAATGATAACAACATCAATCACTAAATTAATAGTTTAATTTTATTTTTTTTAATCCTTAAATTTTGATCATTTTCTTTTCTAACTTGTATACTTTATTTCTCGCAATTACTACAAATGAAACCTTTAAGTGTTGCGTCAGGGGTTATATCAGAATTACAAGTTCACAAATATAATTATTTGTTACTATATACCGTCGCTAAGCGCGTGTATTCGTCTTTTTACTGCAAAAGGATGGAGGATGTATAAGATACAAAGCTGATTGTATTGAGATTGTTTCCATGAGGTCTCAAGTTCCAACCTCATTGGGTTTTCCTTTTATGTAAGAATCTGTGTCGGGCTCTGCCCACTCAGATGCGTCGAGTCTCTGACTCGCTAACCAATAGTATTGTATTAACTTGCCGTTCAAAAAATAATAATAAGTTAAAAAGAAACATGTGAATTTTACTATCTCCACAACAACTTATTGTATTAAGATATAAGGCTAAAAAGAAACAGCCCTTTAGTATGGTGTGAATATGGGTTTAAATTGTCGAAAGAGAAAAATTGCCGGAAAATATGATGTTGGCCTGAAAAGATCGTCGGAATCTGGGTTTAATGATGAGGAAGATGAACATAATGGCATTTTTGTCAAATCACTTGAAAGATTAGTCAAATCACTTAAAAAGTTAGTGTTACTAGTCAACATTTGAATGTATATTGTGTGAAATGATATATATGACACTCTACTACCTACCTTGGTACATTTGTAAGAGTTTATTACATTTACTTGACCTTTTCCTTATGTCTGATTACACTCGGAACATATGCTATTTGAAAAACGGTTTGTTGAATCGGAGACTCATTGCTGACTAAATCTGGATTAACTAACTCGTCAAAATATTCATTTAAAAGATTAATCTTTTTGTAACCCATAATCATAACCGATTTGATGCTTATCTTCTCGAGCTCTATTAAATTTCTCAATCTCTAACCCATAATCATAAACCTTTTCATCTTAAGCAAACACCACTCTCTTTTCTCTATCCCATCACGTGTAAATATTTGTAAATGTGTGGTTTGTTATATTCGACCTCTCCACGCCATAAACATCAATCAATACAGAAATATTATATCCTAACAGTTTTGCAGTTGATCATAAATTCCATCAAGGCATCAACCAATCTATACTACATATAAAGGAAAAAGAGTCAAAAGTGAAAAGTGAAAAGTCAATAATGTTGAAATGTTGAAATGTTGAAATCTTATTAAAGGAAATTATGAATGTAATTAATATTATTATTAANTCGACATTTGAATGTATATTGTGTGAAATGATATATATGACACTCTACTACCTACCTTGGTACATTTGTAAGAGTTTATTACATTTACTTGACCTTTTCCTTATGTCTGATTACACTCGGAACATATGCTATTTGAAAAACGGTTTGTTGAATCGGAGACTCATTGCTGACAAAATCTGGATTAACTAACTCGTCAAAATATTCATTTAAAAGATTAATCTTTTTGTAACCCATAGTCATAACCGATTTGATGCTTATCTTCTCGAGCTCTATTAAATTTCTCAATCTCTAACCCATAATCACAAACCTTTTCATCATAAGTTGATTTTTCAACTTGAGAGGATCTCCCTCCCTTGCAAACACCACTCTCTTTTCCCTATCCCATCACGTGTAAATATTTGTAAATGTGTGGTTTGTTAGATTCGACCTCTCCACGCCATAAACATCAATCAATACAGAAATATTAGATCCTAACAGTTTTGCAGTTGATCATAAATTCCATCAAGGCATCAACCAATCATAATATAACGTTATTTTTACACATAAGTGTAAAGTTAAAAAAAGGAAAGAGTTCAAATAATTACGTGTATTTTTTTTATTATTTTTTTAACAAAAATTCCTAAATTAATCTAATTCAGTTTTGACCAAAATAAAATTTAAATAAAACTTTTATTAACTAATGGCCTCAGTTTTGCTATTTGACAAAATCTATAGTTTTCTATTAGTCTAATTTGATTTTCTTAAAACTAAGGTATAATTTAACAAGGAGTGATGATTTGCACACTTAAAAAATTTATTTGCACACTCTAATTAATGATGCCTTGACAATTATACCCTTACAAGGATGACAATGAGTAAAAGTAATGTAACGGTATAAATGTCAAAACATCATAAATTATAGTGTGCAAATAAATTTATGGAGTGTGCAAATTATTACCATCAAGACCATATTCATCACCACTACCTCAGCGTCACNTTTTTTTCTCTCTCTCAACTAGCTTCACCACCAACTTAGTGTAATATGATAATCAACTTTACTACTAAAGCGTACCTCACTTGAACACAAATATACCCTACCAAAACGCACACAAAAATACACACTACACAACTCGATCGTCCACATGACCTAATCTTGCACTTTTAGCTTGAAGACGAGCCGTACTAAGGGGGACGCGTCCTCCAAGGGTGAAGACTAAGTCTTTGTGCCATTATTAGTTATTAGGCCCGGTCTTTTGAAAAATTGATTCAAAATAAATAAAAGTTCTATTTTATTTAGATAGTATTCACCAAAATTTGTCTTTCTTGTCTTAATCAAGAAATATAAATATATGAATTCCTAAAATTGCTAGCGTACCAAGTGTTGCTACTCTAGTACACATAGCAACGTGGTTTAATCATATTACAAAGAAATGGTCAAAGATTAATTCAATAACATCATGTTGTTTGTAACTTGTAAGCATGTCATTTAAATATTGTGTCTTCTGCCTACATTTCTTTTGTTCCACATGGCACGCAACTCGTGTAAAACGAAATAAATTTTACTAGTAACATTTAAATATTCGACTATTTTGTAATCTGATTTTGGGTCCATAAGTATTTTGCTGGTCAAGTATAAAATTGGCATTATCTGGCTGTTGCAATTGTTGTTGCTTAAATTGTTCATGAAGACATGAAACGCGTCACATGTATTATTAAAAAGACAAATTCTCTGTTACCACTTCTTTAATCTACATCCCAAAAACAAACAGAAAATCTGATATATATCCATTTCCTAGTTAATTTTGTTTCTGGTTAAAAAAAGTTCACCAGAAGATGGTGATTATATTTTTCAACAGTTTTTATTAATTTTATCGATCATCTGCGAAAGCACAAGTACTATTCATCAACTCGTGAAATACATAATGCAAATCAAGATTGTGGAAATAATACAAGAATACAAGATTAGCATTACAATTTACAATGTTGATTGCTTGGCATAACCCCTTAATCGAGCAATCAGTTGATATAGCTAGGTAGAGGCATCCCGTATGTCTCACTCAAATTGACAAATCATTTCATTTAAGTAAGGGAAAACCAACAGATATTTGTTCTAGCGGTATAAAAAGCGCACACAGGAGTCTAATACTCTTGGTTTAGGTCTCGTTTAAGATAAGGTGTGTAAAATGAGCATTTGAACTTGTTTGTAAATTAACTATCTAGGGAAAAGGCTAATAAAGCATACATGTTACATGGTGTACTCCATGTTAGCACGATAGTACGTATTGGTTTCAATGCTGAAAAAATATTTCCGGCAATAATTAAGTTAAAAGGATTTATTCGTGCAAAAAAATAGGTTATTCAATACGGGAGGTAACTTATTAACTCGTGCATCAACTCCAGTCGACCGGTTCCTTTGTACACCTCTAAGAACAACGTTACACGTGATATTCTTCATACTGAAAGATGAATCTATGTAAAACATAATCACATACACTAGCATATTTTAATCAATGTAACTAAACAAATATGTAAATTTGAGCTGATATCTAATCTAAAATACCTTATTTTATTTTATTTAAANTCTGGCTGTTGCAATTGTTGTTGCTTAAATTGTTCATGAAGACGTGAAACGCGTCACATGTATTATTAAAAAGACATATTCTCTGTTACCACTTCTTTAATCTCTATCCCAAAAACAAACAGAAAATCTGATATATATCCATTTCCTAGTTAATTTTGTTTCTGGTTAAAAAAAAGTTCACCAGAAGATGGTGATTATATTTTTCAACAGTTTTTATTAATTTTATCGATCATCTGCGAAAGCACAAGTACTATTCATCAACTCGTGAAATACATAATGCAAATCAAGATTGTGGAAATAATACAAGAATACAAGATTAGCATTACAATTTACAATATTGATTGCTTGGCATAACCCCTTAATCGAGCAATCAGTTGATATAGCTAGGTAGAGGCATCCCGTATGTCTCACTCAAATTGACAAATCATGTCATTTAAGTAAGGGAAAACCAACAGATATTTGTTCTAGCGGTATAAAAAGCGCACACAGGAGTCTAATACTCTTGGTTTAGGTCTCGTTTAAGATAAGGTGTGTAAAATGAGCATTTGAACTTGTTTGTAAATTAACTATCTAGGGAAAAGGCTAATAAAGCATACATGTTACATGGTGTACTCCATGTTAGCACGATAGTACGTATTGATTTCAATGCTGAAAAAATATTTCCAGCAATAATTAAGTTAAAAGGATTTATTCGTGCAAAAAAATAGGTTATTCAACACGGGAGGTAACTTATTAACTCGTGCATCAACTCCAGTCGACCCGTTCCTTTATACACCTCTAAGAACAACGTTACACATGATATTCTTCATACTGAAAGATGAATCTATGTAAAACATAATCACATACACTAACATATTTTAATCAATGTAACTAAACAAATATGTAAATTTGAGCTGATATCTAATCTAAAATACCTTATTTTAATTTTTTTTTTTTTTAAGGGAAAAAAAAAAAAAAAAGAAGGTAGTGCTTAGAATAAAAACTTGTATTCTAGCCATATTTTGTAGTTCATGAGATGAAATGAAAGGGTGGTTACAAATGGGCTCCTTATCCTCATACACATCCAACAAAACTACACAAAAAAATAGCAAACAAAAACACATACACAAAGGTGTTGAACCTCAGTGTTAATTTTTCTCATCATTATCAATGGCAGAAGCTATAATGAGCTTCAAAATCATCAACCCTCATATTCATAATAAGCCATCTTTCAGTGCAACAAGATTGGAATCAAAATCAGTAACTATACATTCTTCAACTTTAATCTCACTTTCCATGCATGAAGTATTTATATTATTGTACTTGCATTCATGTGTTTCTATTTTCAGCTCAGGCAAATTTCAGGCTCAAGATTCCTCAATGGCTTCCATTTGGTAATTAACTTCTACTCATCAACATGTAATTGATCATGAAATTATGATCTTTGGATAATGGGGTTATATAAAAATGTATTTGCAAGATAGATGACTATAAGGCCCACAAAGTATTAATTAATGGCTTCTATAGGGCAACTAGCTTCTAGTCACCCTCATTCAAATCATGGTGGTTATTACTTATTACTTATTAATCTTTGATATGAGGTGCAATAGTTAATAATCCCTCTTTCTTGACTTGAAAGTTTAACTTGTATTAGCAAGATAGACCATAGCAATCTATTTTATTTTTTTTCATTCCAAACATCCATTGTCTCTCCTTTTATATCTTCATTGTTCTTGTTAAATATGTAGATTAATAAAAGAAATGGAAGTATATCATTAGCATAAGTCTGAAACTAAAAAAGTTAGTTTGACTAAAAAAGTAAATGACTGCAATTTAGTTTGATTATTTGAATCTGTATTACTAGACATTAGAAACTATTGTACAGTAGTTTGCAAGAAAAATATATGCTACTTTGGCGGATTTGTCCAATATTGGTCCAATATCGTTTACGTAAGTCGTTTGTTTGACTTCATAAGTCAAAGTACTCAATATGACACAGAACTGAGACAATATGGTGATGGCATGATTACATCCTACCCAAATGAAAAAATGGTCATTCTTGATTTCTTGGGAGAAAAGGCGTTTTTAGCTTTCTTTTAACAAATCTAATGCAAGTCCATATGAACACAGCATTCTGTTGGTGAACATATCAAAAGGAGTAGATTGAATGCTCTACCAGATTTGACACTAATGGCAGTTTTAGTTGAACACATGGAAGGCCAAAGAGACCTTATCACCCACAAATCCATATGGCATCTCACTGATCAACAAATCAAGAACATATGTGAGTCTTAGTCGGTTCTCTTTGGTCATTCAAATCATCTCTTACAACTGATATAAATCGTTGTTCTATTTTTGTTTTTCAGATACTTTGTACATCATGTTCACAGTTTGGGGTTGTTGCTTCTTTGGTGCAACAAAGGTAAACAAATTCAGACGTTTGCCCATAATTAAGTATCAAGAGAATTAAACTGGATAGTGATACTTAATACCATGAATCATTTTTTAGGATCCGTATTATGACTCAGAACAATATAGGAAAGATGGAGGAGATGGAACCGGGCATTGGGTCTATGAAAAGGTAACGTCAGTTTATACACCTTCCTAAGATATGTCATGCAAGGAATATGGTTTTGCTACATTTGTTTACGATGATCCATTGTATATGTTACAGCAAGATGATATAGAAGAAAAGGCGAGAGCAGCATTGTGGCGTGAAGAATTGATAGAAGAGATTGAGCAGAAGGTTGGAGGGCTACGTGAGTTGGAAGAAGCCAAAGAGGAGGAGCTCGTCAAATGATCAAAAATGATTTAGGGTTGAATATTGTTTATACGTACATATCAAGAGCTCAAAACTGTTGTTGAATATGAAATTAACATGAAAGTTTATAATGCTTAGATAGCTTTATGTAAAAGATAGACCATTATATGTAACGTGTATACACAGATCAACTTTGTTCTTCTATCTGATCTTGAATAGGTCAGATAGAGATGCAGTAACGCACACTAACGCACTAACAAACAAATCGTATCCTTAAAGCTGAGTCCTAACATACACATAAGTCATGATCCTCTGCTCCTGAATACAAGGCGCGTCTAAACCCGATTGTCACAGCCAGTCATGGACCTGTCCTTTTTTGAGGTAATCATACTATCTTATAAAGCATTTAGGCATTCTAAAAAAAGAAATACTTAAAATTAAGCATTACAAGTTCTTAAGCTAAAAGTACAACTAATTAAAACACATTTTCTAACATTAAATGCAATTACAAGTTCTTAAGCTTAAAATACAACTAATTAAAACACATTTTCTAACATTAAATACAATTTTTAAATAGAAATACTTAAAATTCAACATTACAAATTCTTAAGCTAAAAGTACAACTAATTAAAACACATTTATTAACATTAATTAACTGGTTAATAAATATAATTAATGCAGTTATTAAAACACCCCTTACATAAGAAATACAAATTATTAAGCATATTGTACAACCAACTTAAACACAATTCCTGCATTAAATGTCACTAATACAAAAAATAGAGCATATTATACAAATATTCAAGCCTGAACGGGCAACGGGCCAAATGGGCTCGAGCCTGAACAGGCACGGGCGGCTCGAGCCCGAACAAGCATGGGTCAACGGGCTCGCGCCCGAACGGTTTGCAACTCCTAGCTATCACTTTTGCCTTTTGGATGTCGTTAACATTTATTTTAGGATACCCCCGCTGCAACGCTCGGGTACCCTACTAGTTTAGTATAATATGTACTCCGTAGTTTGTAAGTTAGCATTCTTTTGGGTTACGGGATATAATTATCATTGTAATATGATGTAACACATTTTACTTTTTACTAATAGAAACTGATTTAAGTTTTAAGAGTTTAGATATGCTGATAAGCACAGATTAAGTAACAATTATAGCAACTTATTTGTTTGGTGGTCTGGTCTAAATTGGGCTTGGTCCTATATAGGCATATTTTTCCCATAACACAATAAACTGGTCTTGATAGGACCAAAATTTAAACAGAAATGTCAAATGTCCTTGTTTGGGCTACAATGAGTCTTAATCCGGCGCAAGTGCCATCTCCGAGAAATTGGAGGCCCTCGGCGAAAATTTAAGCAGGGCCTTCAATAGTTAACACTAAATAAAAAGTTTCACCCTTCCTATTTTAATGTTTTTCTCATTTGTTCCTAAATCTAACATGCTAGGTTTTCATTAGGTTAAGGTGTCTCTATTTACATGGTATCCGAGCTTTAAGTAAGATCCACTACAAAAATTACTATCCTCCGGTCATCGACTACTTGTCGGTGATCCGGAGGGATCCGAGTTGTTTATTATTATTATTATTATTATTATTATTATTATTATTATTATTATTATTATTATTATTATTATTTTATCGTGTTTTCTGTATTCAATGCATAAACCTCAAACCCTAACCGTCAAAACACACAAAATATGTTGAGTTGTCTTCAATCAACCATATTTTTTCCTTCCTAATCAAATTGTTTTCGTTGTCAAAGATCATTGTCGTTGACAACAAAAGTTGACCATCAAATTGTCTCTCCTTCCAAAAGGCAAAGCAAACAATGACGTAAAGCAAATAGCAAACGTCATACAAAATGGAGGAAACCGTGAAGCAATATACAATTATGTCACCAAACATAATTCTATCTCCGTGAAAACAAACAACTAAGAAAAGGAGAAGAAGAAGAAGAAGAAGAAAAAAGTGATTTTAATACAAAAAAACTTTTCTACTTTTCTCTCTCCTCTCTAACAACTTTTTACCGCCAAACACCATTACTTTTTCTTCATTTCCCTTAGATCTAGCATCAATTCGTGTCTAAATTCATATTTGAAACCGTACATCTGATTCAGTTTTTCATTTCCCACATATTGATACTAGTTTCGTTGTTTTTCATTGAGTAATCTGGTATAATCAAATTTTGGCGGCAAAACTGTTCCATTTTGTGATTGAATTCTTGTATTAAAGTGAATTGTGAGTATGTCGAATAAAAAGCGAAAACTAAAGAGACAAATACAGGTATCGACGAGACTTAAGGATCATGTAGTGGGTAATTTGAGTCAGAATCGAAGTGCTAGGGTTTCTGACACAATTAGGGTTTCAGAATTGGGGGAAAATGCAATTAATGAGGAAATTGTGAATAATAATGGTAATAAGGGTGATAGGGCTGGTAATTTGAATGGAGGTGACACTGGAAACAGTGGAGAGAGTTATAAGGTGGTTGAGGAGATGCTAGAATGTGGTGTGAAGAAGGATACTGATGTGAATGATGGGGTTAATGTTTTGAAGGAAGGAAATGATAGTCAGAAGGATATGGAAGCAGTTGAGAATAGTAATAGTGGTGAGAAGGTTATTGTGGAGGACAATGATGGTGATGTGGAGGTGGTTGGTACAAATAAGGAAGCTGCACATACTATTGTTGCTGATAGCACTGTAAGTAAAACCGATTCTCGGAATAATGGAACTAATAATGCTAAAATGTGTGTTAGTGAGACTAGTACAACTACTAATCAGAAACTATCATATGCTCAAAAATTGGTTGAAAATAATAGGGAGATAGGTAATGAGTTGTTTTTTGTGCCTACTGTGATTAATAATAAAGGTGATGAGGTGGTTATTTTTGATGATAATTTGGTGAAGGAAGGTAGTGATAAGTGGAAGTTAACAGTTTGTGGATATTTTGTTGGTTTTAAGATGTCTGTTAATGAGCTTAAGTATCATATTAGGAGAATGTGGGGAAGATATGGTTTGAAAGATATAGTGGTGGATAGTGATGAGATGTGTTACTTTAAGTTCAAAGAGGAGGATGGAATGAATGTGATATTGGATCAAAGCCCATGGTTAGTCAATGGTAAGCCGCTTGTTGTGCAGAAGTGGGATCCTGATGTAGTGATTGTTAAGGAAACTCCCTGTAAAATCCCTGTCTGGATTAGTGATTGGTCTCAGAACCAACAGGTTTGTCACACAAGCTAGCCATTTGTNAACAGTGGTGAGAAGGTTATTGTGGAGGACAATGATGGTGATGTGGAGGTGGTTGGTACAAATAAGGAAGCTGCACGTACTATTGTTGCTGATAGCACTGTAAGTAAAACTGATTCTCAGAATAATGGAACTAATAATGCTAAAATGTGTATTGGTGAGACTAGTACAACTACTAATCAGAAACTATCATATGCTCAAAAATTGGTTGAAAATAATAGGGAGATAGGTAATGAGTTGTTTTTTTGTGCCTACTGTGATTAATAATAAAGGTGATGAGGTGGTTATATTTGATGATGATTTGGTGAAGGAAGGTAGTGATAAGTGGAAGTTAACAGTTTGTGGATATTTTGTTGGTTGTAAGATGTCTGTTAATGAGCTTAAGTATCATATTAGGAGAATGTGGGGAAGATATGGTTTGAAAGATATAGTGGTGGATAGTGATGAGATGTGTTACTTTAAGTTCAAAGAGGAGGATGGAATGAATGTGATATTGGATCAAAGCCCATGGTTAGTCAATGGTAAGCCGCTTGTTGTGCAGAAGTGGGATCCTGATGTAGTGATTGTTAAGGAAACTCCCTGTAAAATCCCTGTCTGGATTAGCTTATTGAATGTTCCTTTGGAAGCATGGAGCATTAAAGGAATAAGCTCTATATCCAGTAGGTTGGGGAGGCCAATTATGATGGATAAGATTACTGCAGCCATGTGTAAAGAGGGGTCTGGTAGGCTGGGTTATGCGAGAGTGTTGGTGGAAATTGATGCAGGGAAGGAATATGGTGATAATGTGGAGATTAGTTATGTTGATAGACAGTTAAATGTTAAGAGGACTAAATGGGTAAAAGTGGAATACTCTTGGAAACCAGAGAAATGCAGTCATTGCATTGTTTTTGGACATTCTCAGAGGCAATGCAAAGCTTGTAAATCTACTAATGAAACAGTTATTGATAATACTAAACAGAGGAATGAGGGGGTAGTTGATAAAGAAAGTTTTGTTGAAGCAAAGAATGGGAGGAGTAGAGGTGAAAATAATGGGGGTGGTAATAATGTTCAAGGTTTTAAGCAGTTTAACAAGAAGACGAATTACTCTAATAAGTATGTCTATAAACCCAAAGATATTGGAGCAAAGAATGTGAATAATAATAACACTAAAGGTAAAAATGACAGTTCTGCTACATCATCTGGGGATACTAATAGTGGGAAGAATAGTACATCTAGTGAACCTGTTCATCATTCACCACCTAGTTTGGAGAAAGTATGGAAGGTTTCTAGTGAGAATTTGGATGAATTGAAAAAGAGTTCTAATAAATATGCAGTCTTAGCTGAAGATGGAATTCAGGAGAAGGATGTGGAGAAAAATAGAAATACACTGAATGAGGAAGAGGATGTATATGAAAATAGGAATGAGGTGGTAAAAAGTGTGATTGCTAATGAGGTGATTGGGAATGCTAGTTCTTAGAAATCAGTTTATGAATGGATCTAAAAATAGCTACTTGGAACATTAGAGGAATGTGTAATGAGATAAAACAGAATGAGGTCATGAAGTTTATTGAAAATGAAAAAGTCCAAGTCTGTGTTGTCATTGAGACTCATTTGAAGATTAAAAGTATTAGTAAAGTTTGTGACAGGGTATTTGGTAATTGGAATTGGATTTCTAATGTGATGCATAGTCCTACTTGTTGTAGAATTGTAGTAGGATGGAATATTTCGGTGGTGAATGTGATGATAATCAATAGTTGCAGCCAAGAGATTCTGTGTTTAATTGAAACAGTGGATAAGAGGTTGAGGTTCTATTGTAGTTTTGTGTATGCATCTAATTTTGGAGTTGAAAGAAGAATGTTATGGAGGCAATTTATGATGAATAAGAATATGTTAAGTGGGCAACCTTGGGTACTAATGGGAGATTTTAATGTGATTATGAAGCCTGAGGAACAGTCTAATGGTGTGTCTGGTGTCAGTGCTGAAATGAGTGAATTCATTGATGATGTTAATGAGTTGGAAATTGATGATGTGTGCAGTTCAGGTTTCCAGTTCACTTGGACAAAATCTCTTAAAAATCCTTTAAACAGTATTCTCAAAAAGCTTGATAGGATTATGAGTAATGAAGTATTCATTGAAAGATTTGATAGAGCTCATGGTATCTTTTTACCCTATATCATATCTGATCATAGTCCTGCAATTCTGGTGTTGCCTAATGGAATGCAAGTTAAGAAAAAGTCTTTCAGGTTTGTTAATTATGTGGCTGATAAGAATGAATTTTTGGATGTGGTTAAAGAAGGATGGAGTAGAGAGTTTCATGGATGTAAAATGTATCAAGTTACTCAAAAATTGAAGATTCTGAAGAAACCATTGAAAAAGCTTAATTGGAAACATGGTAATTTGTTTGATAAGGTTGAGAGTTTAAAGAAGAAGTTAGAAGAAGCTCAGAGGAAATTGGATGCTAATCCTCATAGTAAGGAGATTAAAAAAGAGAATGTATTGTTGGTTAATGAGTATAAAATAGCAGTGGATGATGAGTTAAAACTACTACATCAGAAGGCTAAAATTCACTGGATTCAGGAAGGAGATAGAAACTCATCATATTTTCGTAGAGTGCTTAAAAATAGAAAACACAAAAGTAGAGTTGAGACTATATGTAAAGAAGATGGAACAAGAGTAGAAGGTGATGAAGTTTCAGAACAATTTGTTAATCATTTTAAGCAATTCCTTGGGGAAAGTCAAGATGTAAGGCCTCTTAATCAACTTGGTGACATTGTGCAATTGAAGTTGTCTGTAGCAGAAGCAGAAAGGATGATTAGAGCTATAACTGATAAAGAAATCAAATTTGCAATGTTTGATATTTTGATTCTAACAAAGCTGCTGGTCCTGATGGTTACACTTCATGCTTTTTTAAGAAGTCATGGGATTATATTTGGAAGAAGATTTGTTCAGCAGTGAGGGAGTTTTTTCTAAATGGCAAGATTCTGAAGGAAATAAATGCAACTTTAATTGCGTTGGTTCCTAAGATAGATACTGTGGAAAACTAGAAGGGGGGTTGAATAGTTTACCATTTAAAAACTTTAAACTTGTTGTATCAAATGTCCATTTTTAGCTTGTTCTAATATGAAAGATGTTACTTGTAGTTTATAACTAACATAACTTAAAACATGTTATCACACAAGTACAATCAACAAGTCACAACACAAACAATCACATAATGCAAACATTAAAGTAAAGCAATAAGTAAAAGGAAAGTGCAAACCGAACACGAGGATTTATAGTGGTTCGGTCACGGATCTCCTCTCCGCCCTACTCCACTCCTCGAGTACCCAACTCGAGAGTTAATTCACTAGATCAACAACCTCCCTTCTCGGCGGAGAAAACCTTACAATCGTCGCTTACACTTTATCCGGTACAAAGCTAGATACCGAGTTCTTTTACAAGGTACAACCACTCCTATCATTGCTTATACAATATTTCCGACACTAAGCTAGATGTCGAATTCTTTACCAAGGGTACAACCACTCCCGCTATGTTTTGTGGCCCAACATAAAAACCTTGTGTTTTATGGCACAAACACATAAACCATCTAATCTATATTGTGATGATACAATGATGATCCATGACATAAAAGTCTAATGGATATGAATGACTAATCTACATGAACTTCTTGAATAAGAAGTCTTCAATCATTGAGGATGTCAAGTGCCCTTGAATCTTCATATGTTGGAATGCTTTAATGAATGATGACTTCAAGATCTTGTAACCTTCTTGGTGGATCATGAAGTATGATATGCTTACAACAATGATGAATGTTAGAAGCATTATGATCATTATGGAATGGGTGATTAATGTATGTTTCTACATTGTTTGCTACTGATCTAGATATGGGTTTTATGATAGAGAGAATCTATGTGTGAAGTCATCAACATAATGAGAAGACCATGGGTTACTATTTATAGAAAAACAATTTTGCCATCCCGCGGATACGGCGGAACCCTCAGAAGGGTTCATTCCGTTATGCCCGAGGTTTCCTTGGGGACCTGACAGCAAACTTACAAACACTACTCAAAATATTTCCATATCTTTCACAATGTCACATCAAGTTACTTCTAGTCAAACACATAATAGAAAACTCCAAAATGTGTAAGAGGTCTTAAGGAAAGTCAAACACTCAACCTTTCCATAAATGCACATGATGTGATGTATATATATATTTCTATTTTAAGATTAAGATATATATGAAAGTAAACTTGTATATATTACCTAAGTAATGTTGTTATAGTAAGTTAATGAGTTACTAAAAATTTTTGATTCCTAATGTCATCACATTTTTATCATTTGTAAAACTTACTAATATTACTTTAACACCTAAATTGGCACTTATTCTATTTGACACCTAAAGTGCACTTTGACACCTAAAATACTTAAAGACCCTAAAAGTATTTTAGTTATTCTAAATGGTTGGTCAAGGGGTTTGATCATAATGCTACATAACAAACATGTACGAACCTGTGTTGTAGCATATGATGACTCAAGACGTTGAGAGGTGTGAATGTATGTTGAGACAAACTATGATTACAAGTAACTTGTACATTTTACGTTATGTATCAAGTTATACGTTTGTCATCAATCAAAACAAACAAGACTGTATAGATTAAATATCGTAATATTTGCACTAACAATCTCCCCCTTTTTGATGATGACAAAATATGTAAACGTGATAGAACGCAAAATGTAAAAAGTTACTTGTGTCCGTATAACTTACTTGTATCCGCAACACCTTCTACATTTCCTTCTCCGTTTACACTCTTCTCACCCTTTTGTCGAAACAAAAAGGGGTATGTCCTTGGAGTTATCTTAATTTCTCCCCGAAATGGCGAGCTTACATCATCCCTAGTGAAGTTAATTCTTCAACTCCAATTTCCTAAGGTTGTTAGCGGATCCATGGATCAAATTAAGTTCCTTGACCTACATCAAGGTTAGTGTTGTGCAATATAAAAATTATAAGAAAATGCATGATGAATGAAATGCATGTTGAACTGTGTTGACTTATCTCTTTCTTTTTGTCGAAACACAAAAGTGTGTCAAAGAATGAGAATAAAGATGAATGCATGCATGCTTCCCCTAGATTGTAGCTCCCCCTTGATCAATACTCCCCGTTGCTAGGGTCCCAGCGTATATGACACAAGAAATAAGAAAGCTACAAAAACAAAGGTGTGCATGATTAACTCCCCTTGATCAATACTCCCCGTTGCTAGGGTTCCAACGTATATGATGCAAGGATAAGAAAGCTACAAAAGAAACAAAGGTTAGTGTATGATCGACTCCCCCTTGATCAATGTTCCCCGTTGCTAGGGTACCAACGTATATGATGCAAGGATGAAGAATCCTACAAAATAAATGATAGTGTAAGACAATAATTTTCCTATGCTTGACGGAAGCTCCCCCTTGTTTTAGGGCGTCAATATGAACCTATAAAACAAAAGTTAGTATAGTAGAAGTTTTGTCTTTAGACAAGCATGTCCTCTACAACAACGTGTATAGAAGATGCAATATGAGTGCTTGATGGATATTCCTCCTACGTCAAGAAGCACCTATATTGAAAGAAGGAAAATATTTGATGCAAACATCATCCTTAGATGATTATGCTATATACGATCGAGCGTATATAGTGGTGAACCTACAATGAAAGAGTTAGTGCAATATATTTCATCTCAAAGAAAAGTAAGATGTATATATATAAATGATATAAGCGACTCAAAGTAAAGAACCATGAAACCAAAAATCTCATGAGGTGTATTCTTCTAAAAAGAAATACAATCATAAGAAAAACGCGAATATAATATGATAGGAACCTACTAAGCAAAGCCTAGAAGGAAGACATGAGGTTGAAATGCTTAAAAAGGATGGTGCTAATGTTGGTGATGGTTTACTAGTAAGTGGTGCTAATGTAGGTGTTTGTTTACTAATGAAAGAAATGGTGATAGTTGCAATGAATTTGGTGTTGGTTTACTAGAAGGATTCATGTGGTGATAAATCGGTAGATGACTCAAGGTTGATAAAAGTAGGTTTTTGCTAATCAATGGTGATGATGTTTAGTGAACGTGATGATGGAAGGTGGTGGTGATACGTAGACAACTATTTAAAGAATTAGAAGCTCGTGTGTATAGCAAATGTTCTAACGAAAAATAAAGATAGAACATATCGACTCATGCAATCCTAAAATTCACAACTCGATGGATAAACAACGAATATGACTTTATCATCTACCAAAGATGATTGTTGAGGCAACATGATCAAGATCTCCTAATGTTTTGATAATGACAAATAAACCTTCGAAACACATAAAACGTCAAACGGTAGCCTAATTCCCCGAAACCATATAGCTGCTGCTGGCGCGCTGCCCGCGCGCTGACGCGCAGGCGACGCGCCAGGCGTCTGTATATTTCGGGTGAATTTTCAAAGTCGGCTTTCCCCTTACCCGACAAATGTGGATCTTTCAATTCAGGTATGTACATGTTATGTGCTTAATTGAGAACACTCGAAACGAGTCTAGAGATTTGAGAGATCCTATTTTTAAAACGCTAACTCAAGTTTTCTAACACTTGCCTCTAGCCAAGGCTTTTCTAAACTTAGGGAGCTTATATATTTCACGTAACAACACGTGAAAGCATCCATATGCTCATATCCCGTACTTACGTCTTCTCTAATCACGTAACGGGTTTACTCTCTTATTGGTCAAACGAAGTCAAAGGTCACTTTGCGTAAACACATCCTTACCCACTTGGGTTATGCTTTACATCAAGGCAAAGCACTTGACTTATTTGCACCAAGGTGTTAGTTGAGAACGTCGAGTCGTGGAAAGTCACGAGATATGAAATTATGGATTCTCGACGTCGCGTTACTTGAATATATAAGTAATCTATGAATTTTCTCAACCTATAATCTTAATTGTAAAACCATTTTCTTCTAATGACAATTAGATTATCTATTATTTTCCTTAATTATTTTCTTAATTATCTTCTTCAACAAATTACCACTTCCATCAAAACCACTTCAACCCAAAACCATCTATCTCAAAACCACTCACATCAAAACCATCTACTCCAATACCATCAAACCCAAAACCACCTACTTCAAAACCATTTACACCAAAACCACTTACTTCAAAACCATCTAACTCAAAACCATCAAACCCAAAACCACTTGCACCAAACCCTAAACCACTATACCTCTTCCCAACACACTCTTACATATTCCCTTACACACTCTTACAAAAGTGTACCTTTGTCCCCCACACACAAACTCCCACACTTTATTCCCTTCCACTTTATACACTTTCCCATACACTTACACATCCCTTACACACATCACCTTTTTGTACTTTTTGTCCCCCTCACACAAACACACATTCAAAATACACACACTTCACTCACATACCTCTCTTTACACACACTTACACATTTCATCCCTATACTCTCATACACAACTCATACCTATACCCATCACATCTATACAACCCATCTATACACACACTCTTACACACTTTTCATTCAAAATACACACACTACTCACAACCCATACATACACTCACTTACGCACTCTTACACATTCTTATATTCCTTACACACTTTACATCTCAACCATCCAATCTCTTAAACCATCTCAACCCTCCATTCTTTTCAACACATGTTTTTAATCACAACCCTCCATTTCAAACCAACTCATCTCAACCATCCAACCACACTTTCCCCCCAAGCAAAGCATATTCCCTTTGTAATATTCCTTTCTTAACCCAACCATGGTTCACTCACCCAACCATGGTTAGTTCCCATTACTTAACCCTAACCCAACCTTGGTTAACCTCCATCACCAACACCCAACCTTGGTTATCTCTTAACCTAACCAACATGATCACTTAAACCTTCTTAACCTAACCATGGTTAACTTTCTAACTTAACCCTTTCTTACTTAACCATGGTTATCCTCTAAACCTTCTAAACCCTTAACTCTAACCACAATTACACTTTAACCCTTCCCTTGTGGAATATACCATGGCATATTCTCTTCTTAATTATGCCATGTGAGGAATTACATTTACACCCCTTCCAAATTACCTTTTCTATCTCTTATACCCTTGGTAATTTGTTTTCTCTTTAACTACTTTACAAAATATTTTTCAAATTGGCTATTTGAGTTGGTAAACCTTAGATTGATTAATTTTAAGGTTTAGTGTGAAGTACAATTGGGGGTTTAGCAAGGTTAGGTATTTAAAAGACCAACACCCAAGTTTTGGGAAAAATGTTACAGAGGTTCTGGCGCGTCACCCACGCGTTGACGCGTGGGCAGCGCGCCGGCCTCGGTAATTTTTTCCCAAGTTGGGTCTTGGCCTATAAATACCCAACCTTGCCTCTTATATTCCTCACCCCTTGCCATTATTCTTTCTCTCTATATTCTTTCTCTCTAAACACTCTCTAATCTCTCTATCTCTAATCTTGTGTTCTTGATTTTCATTCTAACATCTTTGAAAGAACACATCTCCTTGCAAGGGAAGAATCACAAGAACTTAATCCATTCTTGTGATTGTGTCGAGGGTCTTCTTATCTTTACCCTTTCTATTACAATCGAGTCTCTAGGTTAGGTTAGGGCTTGGTTGAACAAATTTATATTCATTCATTCAATTGTTTGTAAGGGAAGTCTTGTGTCTTGGTGACCAAGCCTATATCATTGGGGATCTAGTTGGGGTTTGATACTTCCGGTGGGAAGTCTTGGTAGTGATCTTTGTGATCCTTAGGTGAAGTCGAATCGCGAGATTCTTTTGGGTGGTTTCCGAGGGCGGAATACCGTTGGGGAGTAGCTCTTCTTTGTGAGCACCGATCTTAGTGCATATCGGTGGAGTGAAGTTGTAACGGTTTGTAATCCACCAAAAGGATTATACTAGAGGAATAGTATCGGTGTCATGGATTCGAAACTGGACGTACGGATGGTATAAACCCCCCATCCCGAACCAGTATATATCGTTGTGTACTTTACTTACTTTATATACTTTGGTTGTGTTTGTGGTTGTTGGATTACTATACAACCACTTGGTGTTCTTCTTGGCTTAAAGTTTTTAAACATCTAAAAAGCCAAAGAAACCGTATTCACCCCCCCCCCCCTCTACGGTTCTACAATGATGTATCTTGCCATAATACATGCTTGAATGGAATTGAAAGGAAGTGAGGATAATAAGCACCTAGGAACAAGAATTCCATGAAAAGAGTACTAAAAATACTAAACACCTATATGAGGATGAAAATGACATCAGAAGATGCGAGAGTGTTGATTAGACCAACGTGTTGAGAATGAGAGTTTTGATTAAAATATCGTTTGCACTTACAATGACGTTCATGATATGTGTCGAGGAAGAAAAAGGATGAGATCCTATGATGGTGTTCTAGACAATGAAGTTGTGAAGTCCTAGTTTTGAGAATAATCCTAGACTCCATTGGTTGTTAGTTGCGGATATGAAGAACTTTGTCGAACATATGATGTGTTTTTCACTTGATGAGGTATTGGGGGTGAAAAAGGCTTGAAATATTAAAAAGAGAAAATATCAAAGGCTTGAAGCACTTGTGGTTTTGTGAATCGACCTTAACCAAATGAAGTGTACCTATGTGTTGGTATTTTAGGGTGTAAGAAACATGAGTAGATATTCTTTAAATACAATTTGACAAAATACAAATATGTGAATGAATTTCTCTCCTCCTCAATTGGTGGACATCCAACATATTGTGTAATGCATCGTATAAAGAATAATGATGAAGTGTTTAGGAGGTTGTAGGTTAATGAAAGCTATGAGCTTAGTGAAAGCAATGAGCTTTGTGAAATTGAATGATTATGAAGTGTTTAGGGATGTTGATTAGCAAACAAAGAATTTTATCCATGAAGTCATGTAGCTCTTCTCTATCAATGCGAGATGATCGCATGATGAGGCATGTGGTTTTCTTAAAGGAGGTGGAAAGGATTAGAATATTGTTATGGAGGTGATTTTTGAAAAGCGGAGTTGGAAAGGACAAGAGTATTGTTATAGCTAAATAGTGATGGAAGTGATTTTTGGAAAGCGGAAGCAATTATGTGAATTAGAAAGAGATTGATTGAAAGATATCCAAACACAAATTTCAAATCTCTAAGACTCAATCCTATTAGCTATAAAACTATATGCAAGTGTAGGGGTTCCATAAAACATATTACTAATTCACGTAGCAATAAAGAGATTACAGTTATACGAGATGAGCATATAAAAGCTAGAATGGAGTGAGATGGCAAGTGATTAGTTCTCAATCCATTAATACAAATTTGTTAGTGACAAAAGATGTCACCAAGATAAAAATCTAAAGACATCATCTAATACAAACAACGCATTCGAATACTAGACATAAAGTTACCACATAGCAACAAATAATCATACTAAGCAATAGCATGACATTATTTAAAACACTTCGTTGTGAAATTGTTTTGTTGTTAAGCTTAGATACTTAAGCATATAACAATCTATGTGATAAATTTGTATGATAAAACGACTTCTAAATGTTTATCATACCAAGAGCACTTCTACAAATAATAAGTGCACACGAAGTGAACAAATAGTGTGACAAAGTTACGAAAGAGACAAGACGAAAAATTTATGCAACCCATATTTAAGCGATAACATTTTGGAGCAAGTATTATATAGATCATCCTAAGCATGGATCTAATAAATGACAACAACATACACAAACTTTCAAATATATGAATATCATATAAAAACATCATGTACCAAAATGACATATCATGAGTTAACACGTAACATGTTAATCATGCAAAACATCATATAAATAAAGAATGAAAATATCATACAAATCATGTTGATATATAGTAACACGAAACATATAAGCATGCAGGCATCATAAAGATATAACCAAGATTTACACATGAATCAATCAAATAGTTATCATGGTTATGTTAAGATGTCCAATCATATCAAACAAATAACATGTAATCGACACATGTATGTGTAATGCAAAAT